>JABFPM010001709.1:0-19013 GCA_022817325.1 Idris sp. 1 HC-2018
TCGCTTAGTAATTAGTGCGGCTTTAATAACGCATGTTTTTACATATGAATAGAGTATAATGAAATAAAAGTCCCTAGATATTCGTGACAGCCCTAATGATATAACCTTCAATTTATAGTTTGGTTGTGACACTGTGCGCAAAACAATAGATTGCAGTTGTATGTACGAGAATACATAGCAGTGCGCAAATGATTACTTTGCGCACAGGATACAAGCATGCAAAGACGAGTTTTCAGCGTACGTTGGACAAAAATATCTATACAAATTTTGAAAAATTTAAATTTCAAAGATGTGACAACACATTCCCGACTAGGCCCGCGATCAAGAAAGTTTCAACAGCCGAAAAAGCAATCAACACAGAAAGTCCAATTGAGAAAGTAAAAGAAAATCTAAAACGAAATGAAAAGGACTAGAAGTTGACAGTGAAAAAAAAGGAACATTTTGATGAATTTTTGTTTCTTGTAATATAAATATTTGTAAACTTGTTTATGATATATTTATAATTAGCGTTACACTATTTACAATGTGTGTCAAAATGAACTTAATGAAATAGATTTTTGATACAGCATATAGATTTTTGTTGATAAAAATTCTTCTAAACGACCATCGACCCTTCTTCCCTCTTTTTCTATCAAATTACGTTTAGCTAAAAATACTTCTATAAATAAATTGATTAAGAATTGCCAATCGAGCAGAGCACTTAATTGAAACAATGTTTCTTTCATCTGAAATTACATTATTCTTTGGTGACATGAATATTTTTTGGGTTGTTCACTCGATGGCCGTAATAAAATAGTAAGGGAAATCTTTTTCAATTTTTGTATCAAATGTAATGAGGTAAAAGTACCAGTTATGAGGCTATTACATATATATTTATTAAAATAAAAATATTTATTTCATTTTCATCTTAAAAATGTATTTCGTGTGTAATTTAATTTTTTTGCCATAAAATAAGCTCATTTATAATAAATAAAACAGGAATATTTAAAAAAAAAAATAATGGCGTCTCCTTGAGTATCTCATTATTGGTACATTTACTTCTAACATATATAACAAAATATAATAATTACTGTGATAAAAATGGTTAAATTTTTGTCAATTCAGCTTAACTGAATAAATTGTACTTGTATTATGACCCGAACAAAATGAAGTTTATAGCAGTTTTTACTGAACATCTTAAAACGTTTAAAAACGTTCTTCATACAGGTTATTTTGACAATTTTTAAACCATTTCCAAAGTCTGTATTGATTTATTTATACTTCTAGATAAATGTTTTTATCATTTCTACAACGCTATCGTTCTGATAGGAAATTTATGTTTTGGTAATTAAAAATAGAACTTGGCATTCAATTGGTACTTTTTTCTATTAAAGTTTGTTCATTCAAGATATCGTTAAAATTACTAAGCTGTCCAATTTTTCGAGTTAAAAAGCCTAAGCTGAATTCGATCGCCATTTTGCGTGCTTATAAACAAGTTTGTGTCCATGTCCGCGGAGTTTCGATATGGGGCTCGTAAACCGCTAAATAATCGTCTGAACAAAAACCGGCAATAAAATGTGTCGTCAAGAGCGGTAACGAGCCGAATGGACCGGGTCGGACCACCCAAAGGTCCGAAGAGAGGGCCGAGGTCAGCTGCGGGAACCACTCATTATGCATCTTGAATCTCTCCTCGCACCTCTGTTAATCTCGCCATAAGCGTTAATTTAATTAAATGCTTCCTGTGTATCCCGCCGGTTGGTGCTGCCGGCGCTGCCGACGCGGCCGTTGTCCGTCTCGTCAAGCATGCAGCTTCTTTTTTGAGCAGATAGCACGGAACGACGAGATCCGACCACCTTGATCGGCAAAGCTCGTTAATAACAAGCGTTAATTAAACGCTACCGTGCACCCAAGACGACCTTCTTAAGATATATCGATGTCAATGATCGCCATCTTGATTCCCGCGATGCAATCTCTCGGGATGACGAAACGCAGTTTAACTCTTCTCGTGATTTCAAATTAGTATTAACACTGAGTTCATAACAACCCATGTTAACTTGCAATCGAAGAAAACATTGTAATAGAAGCTTCTTGTTTTTGTTTCAACAATTTTTGTCGGTGCGGGTTATTAATTCTAGAATGGTGAGGGCTTTAGTCGGATTGGAAATTAATAAGAGATTGATGATGATCCCAGGGCTACTGGATAGTAATAAAATGTTATACTAAGCATTGTATTAAAATATTTGGATATGTTGATGGAGATGAATATTTAATTATCCTTCCAAAAAAGGCTTTCAATAAAGACAGTTTCTATTAGTAGAAACAAAATATTCAAAGAATTATTTAGAAATTTCATTTACTGAATTACGCGGTCAATCATTAACAAGCTAGCATGAATGAAGCAGTCTATCAATTCATCATAAATTTTATGGCTCTGTGATCTTTCAAAAATAAATTCTTTGTTGAAGATTTGTTTGAAATAAGATCTTTATCGTCTATATTCCATGAAACCTTACACTTTGTGATTAAAAATTTAGTTAGTTGTATTATCTCATCCAATGTAATTTTTCTTTATAATGAAATAATAAAGTGAACATAAATAAAATATACGAATCATAAAAATTGAGTTTAAGTATAATATATGGCTATATCTTATAAGTCGTTAAGAAGTAAAAACTTTGCGTGACGCGAAATGCAGTGTCGTGAGGCGTGTACTCATGGACACCGCGCAAAAGCCGACGGTGAGACTGGTGGGAGTATCTCTATCAGAATGTGTTTTACATTAATACTTTAGTGTTTTAGTAGCGATTGCCGGCCGTTAATGCCACGCCAGGCTGAGTGGCCAGGGCTCCCGGCTTTACAAATTTATACACTCCTCGACGGCCTCCGCGCAGATATGATATCTGCCTCTAACTTGGAAGAGGTGCCGTTTCTGTATACATATGTCCATATATGTACGTTTGTATGATGCACTGCCCCTCAAAAACTCTTGACTGTTTGATTCGCCAGTTTAAAAAAAACTGAAAATAAAATTCTTCTAATATGGAAATATCACATTTTTTATAACAAATCTGTATTTTAAGTAAGCAAAAATATTTCCCACTGTTCCCACTATATCGAAGCTCAATTTGCGATCAGTATCAGGAAAAAAAATCAGTTCAAACAATTAAAAAGCCTTATTTGGACTAATTACCCTGTCACTTGAAGCAATTTTTCCGTTTGCATGTCGCGTGCAATTTTATATCTATATTATTTATCTGCTAGTAGTTACATTGTTTATAAAAGTTAATGATAATGAGCTGAGCAATTATCAAGCAAAATGAAAAGATGTTTGTTGAAAGTAAGTAGCAGAATGCAAAGCAAAGTAAATAACTAAATCACCAAACAACATCGAACTACAAATTAGATTAGTTCACATGTTTCTTTTTACTGGATAACAAATATCAGGGTACTCCATCAATTATTATGGAAGAAAAATTTCTATAGTTATACCAGCTTCAGTTAACATATTTATTGCTTTGTAATAACCAGATTTTCCGTTGGTATAATCTTTGTTCCAATTATATCAATTGTCTTGTTGAATATCTTAATTTTATACTCTTAATTTACTTCGTCAACTTTAAACTCTTTTGACAAGGTCTTTCATTAAATTTAACTGTTAAGTCAATTGCTATTTAAATTAATACTGGGACCAGGTCGTTATAAGGCAATACATTTAATTAGCACCAATTATGATAATTAGCACATGGAAAAATGTCTATACCGTTACTTGAATATGACTTTTCAAAGTTCTTATCTGTTAAAAGAATTTCCTATCACTTCAATTTTATTATATAATATTATTATTGTAAGTCAAAGATGTACCACATTCTTTGATCTATATTATTATTACACCTGAAAACCATATTGTTCTTATTCACAATGTAGAATTAAAATAATATTTCCACAATTCGATCACTTCGCAATTATCGGACCTGCTTAACAAACCTTTTCACAGAAACGCAACGCTGTGTGCAATCGGTATAATGTTTTCAATTAGTGGCTGATATAAACAACCAACTTGTCCTCGCGACAAATGATGGTCATTACGGTCGATAGCGATCGACGGACAAAAATAAATGAGGTTCTTGTTAAGTAAAGGGAACCATGCGGACATAGATAGGGGAGGGTACAGTTATAACAATAAATATAGACGTACTGGATTTTGATAATACGTGAACCAACTGAGAATATCAACAGACCGGATAATTCAGTCGAAAGATCAAGTTGGGGTTTCTGATGCGAGGCTCCGATAGGGCCGGATCGGTCAGAATGGGCCCAGTGCCTTGCACAAACACGTTGCCCACACGAACACCAAGATGGCACACAACACACGCATGTGAATTGTACGCAAGGTCCCGCGCAACAGTGATGGCGATGGCAATGGTGGTGGTTAGTGCAGGTAAGTATGGTACCCCTGGAGCGGGTGTCATCATTTATCTCGCCCGAAGATCGGGCCCGCCGATACAGTGGGACGTTTTAATGGCCGAACCATGTTGGAATTAACCAAAACAAAGACGAAGCATCAATTAGGTGACTTTTTCTTCCACATCCTCTGGTCTGAGTCTCGCGCGGGACGAGAGATGGGGTCAGTATCGACGGTGTACACTTTTGGGCCCTCGGCTGCATTTTTCAAGCCTTTTCGCGACATAGGCCCAATGACTCTGCGTAAAGCTCACGGCTCTTAGGTAGCACACTACCTAAGTCTACGATAATGGCTAATAAATTAAGCCGCCAAAATATGCGCAACCCGGACCACCGAGCGAAACTTTTGTCATACGATTACACGAAATGTCCATGCGACAAACAACCTCCGTGAGTTGCAGCCCTGAACTTCGACCTTTAACATTGAAAACCGCTTAAGTGTGGTGCTAACGAGATACTTAGAATTATTGTTAAGAGGATGGCATTTCACGTAAGTAGTTGTTCATGAGTCCAAGTGTTCTTGGAATGCAAATGCTTTGGCTTTGTCAAAATTGTCAATCTTGGAATGATTTGTAGTTTTGTTTGGAATCTGTGTTGAGATATTCATCGCTTTGTTCTTTCGTTCAAGTAATTTAAGAGTTTAATTATTTTCAGATTCAAAGGTACCTGCTTTTACGCAGCAGTCTGGTTGGCACATTGTTGAAATTTTTAAACTACGTAGTTTTTAAATTTTGTCTTATACAAATTATAATTCTATTATCTTTATTTAAACGTTAAAATGTTTCCTTTAAACTTTTTTGAAATTTCTATTACACAGAATGAAAGATATGCTACACTTTCTATTGATATTTACCCAATAAATGTTTTTTATTATGAACACAGTTGATTCAACAAGATTAAAGTACGGTTTGATACATCTTTGGTTAGTTGCTCTGATCTTTTTGCGTTTCTCCGTCGTCCGAAGTTCGCGAAGGAAGAGACCCGTTGGGCTGAGAACGAGGCAAAGCAGAGAAACCCGCTGGCATTCCAAAAGGATTTCTTTTGGTCGATTCGAGTGGAATATTCGAGCGAATCGTCCAAGGAGCTCGAGGGAAGATACAGTATTCGAATCCAGTCCTGGACAACCTCTCTCCGGACACTCATAGTGCATCCGGTGATATTTCAACCGGCCCTCTAGACGACATCTTTGGTAGAACAAACAAATCACTGGGCGTATATTACACGTTTCTTTAAGGTTGTCTCGTGAAATATTGTATTTTGGCACGAGGCTCCCGCAGCCTTTATATTCTTGGATAAAAGAGGACAGTAACGAACTGGACCTAACTATCGACTATGTCATCGAATCTCAATGAAATCATCATAAAGAAACAAACTGAATTTTTTTATAATAAAAACATGATTGGTTATTATAAATATTGAAATATGATGTAAAGAGAGTCGAAAAAATTAACGATTTAACAGCAGAGTCAGTTAACTTATTTTGTTAAGTTTGAACAAACATATTAACACTTTCATGGTGAATCCTTCCCTCTCTACTTCCAATATGTCTGCTGAAAAAAGAGACAACATTATGATAGGTTAGGTGTAAAGAAAGAGACACTAGTAAACACAATCAAACTTCACACTGACAGCGTTTCGAGGCTTTTTATTATAAGAGTGTTAATGAAAAAGAATTAACTTTGAATAATAAACCATATAAATTTCTAATACAGATTTTTTTGTTTTTACATTTGTCAATAGTATAAATTGATTCAATATTTCAATAAAATTTAAGTGTTGATAATTAATTTTTTAAATAATATTAATTGAAATCGAATCCAGTTGAAAACTAGCAAACGTATTTTTTCCGCAAAAAATACTGTGTATTACATACGCATACAATCCGGAATTGATAAAGCTTGACATCAATAGCATCACTGATTCATAATAATATACTATTACTACAAGCATATAAAAACATATGTATAAATGATACAAAGCTGTACACGATATTATCAATTTTACAACTTTTAGATAACTGAAAATAGTGAGTAATATAAAATAGTGAATAATTTTCACGATTATGCAATAGTGCTATCGTATCCAATAATACTAATGTGAAGTTTATGTGAACATATCATGGTTGACTATGAATCTATTGGATTTTTTATAGCTACAACTTAGTTTAAATTAAGTTCAATATGTCAATATGGCAATAAATATGATCTAAAGGCGTTCAGAAAATGATATTATTACAATAAATGTTTCTGTAAAGTACATTATAACATGATTTAAAAACTTTCTCTATAGATTTGTTATTTAAAAATAATTAAAAATGTTTTTCAAACATTTTTGAAAATAATTAATTTACTTAATAATGATAGTCCCGTTTAAAAACTTTAACAATTTCCACCTTCTTAAATCTTATCTTACCAGAATCAAATATGATACTGATTTTTTACCGATTTTGTTTAGATATATTAACTTAATTCCGATTTGCAACAGGAGATTTTATAAGTTTCATAAGAAATTCTGTTCACAATAAAATTTAATCAAATATTCACCTGTCGTAAGTAGATTTTTTTCTTTTTTAAAAGTGTACTTGAATGTACGTTTATTGTCTATATAAATACAAATAAACAACAACTTTCTGATGGTTTCCTAAAAAAAATAAATGAAAGAAGCTATCATCACAAAATTATATAAATATAATACAAATTTAATTTATAAACTAATATATTTTATTCTATTTACCAGAACTCTCGTAATTGTAACTTTTTTCACTCCACGAAGGAAATCATAAAATAAATGTAGTTTTAAAGCGAAATAAAATTACTCATATACCTCTTTTAATAAAGTTACGAATATAATTCAGGATTCTTTTTAATATTTAATTGTAATGTAGAGCATTTCTTCAAAATAAAATAAAAATGAGTTTATTTATTATTTATTTCTATTATGTAATAATTTATATGTTTTTTTTTAAATATAGTTTCACTCTGAAACTTTATCAAGTAAAAATGTATGACTATTTAAACGTGTATGAAGTGGAAGCATTAATCAACTATTAAATTAATTACAATTTAAATAAACTGATAAAACTATCAAAATGTACCTTTATATAAGATCATTGAAAAACTTTTTTATGTGCACTAAATATAAGTATTTAAAAATTACTAAGCATGCTATCTTAACTAAAAGATTGTAATGAATATTGGAACTGAAATTTAAAATCATTTGCGTCGGATTAAACAATATCATTATAAGTCAAATCCTTGTATACGGTACAATCATAAAAATGACATTCTTATTATAAAAAACATAAACTTTAATATGATGTTATATTATACATTTACGATAAAGTTACACGCAAGAATCATTTAAAAAATTAACATAATTACTTTCTTTAATGAGAAATTATACATGGGAATAGGACTTACAGTCTTTAAGTATTTTCTATATTACATTTCTCAAAAACTTCTTAATTTAACATTTTATAATTAATTATTTACAGCCAATATGATTAAATAATTTTTATTTTTATAATATCTTTTCATACTTTAAAAGTTTAGAAAAAAAGTTGGACAACTAAGTGATATCACATGTTAAAATAAAAAAAAGACAAAACCATAAAAAACAAAAACAAATAAAACTTGAATCATTATTTTAAATCGCCATAAAAGACGATTGATATAAATTAGCTGAAAATGTTTTTGCGAGTGATATAAATATGGTGTAATATCAAAGAAACGGGAGATCGGCATTTTTGGGGCGATGATTCTTCCATGCAAAACGTTCCAAGGATGTCGTCGTAACACCTGGCTTTACCTTTTGTCCCAAAGCCGCGGAGCATTGCATCATCATCGCGCGAACCGACAATTTATCACGTGCGAATTCGGCTGGCTGTCGCATCCCAGAAAGCCATCATTATTTTAGAATAATCTAAAACCGATGGTGATTAGTGGAAGTGGCGTCACCTGGGTATAGGCTTGTTTATACCGGTTCGTGAATGCGTCCCTTGCAATTCGACCGATTTCGACTATTCATCATTCATCGCATTTTGTCATGTATGTACTAGCAGAGAAATCGAGTGGCAATCAGCAACTTCCGGTCCCTTCATTAGCTCCAAAAAAAATCATTCAAAAATATTCTTGTAGGAATGTTGCATTTCGACTCGAATGTTTTTATAGTAGTGAATGAATTATTGTCTTTCACATTTTTTTCATTAGCTACGCTATCTATTATTAATGATAATGTCATCTGAAGAGACGTATCATCAATTCTTTTATGGTGTTGTGTGGTTATAAAAAAATGAGTTCCTATATGTATGAAAACATTTTTCTTTTTCTTGTTGTTTTTTATTTATTTATTCTTTTATTCTTCAACAACAACATATAAAAATTTGGAAATACCGCATGGCCCCAATGAATGAATCATTAATAGTAACTTGGTACGATTTCTAAAATAAAAACCATCACCCGCAGGAAGAATTAATCTTCGACAGAGGAATATCAGACTTTTACGATTCTAAAAAAGGAGTGAAACATAAAACTCTGGGAAGAAATAGTGAATTCGGCAGAAAGACAAAGAGCCTGGGATCTTCAGACTCAGGTGTGACTTTGCCATCCGCGGAACGTCCTGTCCGCGTATGTTTTGTCCAGATTCGCGTTGGACGTCCTTCGGCTTTTTGATCCTGCTCTTTTTTCAAGCGCGATCTCTCCCAAGCGAGACAGCATATTTATGCATGAGTCTCCCTCGTTACGCCACAATCTTGCCGCATAGTTTCTTCTTTCGAATGTGGGCGGCATCTTGGCATTAAGGGTGGAAGGACGAGGACAAAATGCGTACGAGAAGAAGAAATAGAAAGAGGAGAAGCGCATCAATGGAAAGGATCGCGTGAATGAACGCAAGGACAAAGCCTTCCGGCGCGAAGAAGGAATACCACTCTCACGGTTCCCACCTCGATTCGGCATCGAGTCATGTTATCTGCTCTTGGCTTACAAAGAAGCGATAACTTGTCCCTCCTCACAGCGACCAGCCGCCAGTCTTCACTTTGATCCCGATATGGAATCCGACCTAGGGGGTTAGGAAAAATGATAATGTATTCGAAATAAAGTGGAAATCAATTTGCAAGCAACGGGTATACTCTAGGAAATCGGCACAGATATTCGGTTTAAGGTTTTCAGGATTCAAACGAATGGATGCTTACTCACAAACAGTATACACATAATATATATTATAATATATACATGACACAAGAAAGTAGGGCATCATTCTGTTTGTCAATATATTGTTAGAACGAGATTTTTCCAGTTTGATGTTTAAAAAAATTGTTAGTTGATTATTTAACACCACTTTGAATAATTATTGTTTTTAAAACATAAATTTAAGTTTTAAATAGGATAAAACTAATATAAATGAAATTATAATAACTGTTACATAAATTTAGAACATTTTAAAACAATTCTTTTTTACAAAACATGAAGTTTAATAAATGTGTAGCAAATAGAAGTCTTTTAAACAAGTCAGTAAGTAACACTGTTTCTGATATTATTGTATATAAAAGAAAATAACAACAGTGCAAAATTGCTCATACAATTATATGCATTTAGAAACTGCTACCCATAATTTTCAGAATAGAAATGTTAGATTTACATTTATAAAAAGTTATTCAATACTAGTGAATAAACGTAATTTTCAATTGTATTTATGAGATTCTTTATCTGAATAAGCGATAAATATTTCACATTTACTTATGGTTCTTAAGAAAATAGAAATCACTGTTGCTTTAAATATTTGGCACAAACAATAATAATTGTATACGAAACAATCATATTACAACATATTATTACAAGTATACAGTACTCATGCACATTGTTTGATAAAAAAAAATTAATCAAACTATTAAAATATTGTGCAAATTTATTTTGAACTGTGTAAAATAAAATCATTGAGTTATAAGCTCAGTTACAACTTTTGAAAATTATTATAATATATACGTCAAAAATATAACTGAAGTTTTATAGTACATCCTCAAAATATAGTTTTCACAAAAAGTGTCAAGTGTCTCTGATATCTGATTAAAAATTTTTTGTTTGGTGTTTAAAAAAATACTTGATTCTTTGCTTTTCTTTCAGTTACAAGAAAAAAATTCAATATGAATTCAACTGTATATTTTTTGTTTGAGTTAAAAATTTTCATATTTCATTTTTTTATTGTTAATTATAAAGCTTTATTATATTGTTTAACAAAATTTTTGAATATTTTTTTTTTAAATTAATTATCATTTTTGTTTCTACTAATCAAATGTTACAGCAAAAATCAAAATATTCTGAGTGATTTAGAGAAATATAAATGATGCTTTAGCTTAATTATCGAACTCTTCGACAATGCTAAAAGCAGACACGTGACAAGCCAATTGATTGGCTCATTAGTTCAGTAGCTAATGCAACCGAATCATTTCGCAATAAACACTAACGCCGAAAGAACGGAATTTCACGTCACTAATCCGCCAAAATCGTTATTATCGCAGGACACAAACTCTGCCATTCGTTTATGACGCGATGAACGAAATACCATATAAAGTATCAAACACTTTTCGCTTAAATTTACGATTGAATAAACCCGAATTTTGGACTTGTGCTTGATCCGGGGAACACGTTTGCCGGTTTTTTGACAACCGGTCCGATAAGATAGGAAATCGAAAAGGAAATCGATGACACTTCATTTTACGTCGAATGACAGTTTTTGTCCCTCTTCTTGTTTCATCTCGAGATAAATTGGAGGACGCGAATATTTCGGTGGAACATTAAAGCCGAATAATCGGATATGTAAAACTCGAAAAATTTATTGAAATCTTAGATAAACTTTTTATATTCACTTTTTGTGGCTCCGTATTTTTCAATGATTCGTTTACTTTTTCATTTTTCAAAGCAATTCATCAGACTTTAGGTTTTTACAGTCTGGTTAATTTAATGAATCTACTTTTAGTCTGCTTTTTGTTGGCCTCTTTCGATTATTCGTAAGCTATAAATGTATCAACACAGCCACTAATTGATTTTTCAATAACAACATCGTGTTAGTCGTGCAGAAAATACAGAAATAAGATGACGTAAGGGACGACGAACGCGTGAACAGAACCAATTTATTTGTAATTAATGTTCAGGCCGAGATAAGACGCGGATTTAGCCGGTCGTCGATAAGACGACGTGCAATAAAAGCCAATCAATTCGCAAAAATTGTCGTGTTTTTTCATCGATTTCTTGATTGAAAGAAAATGAACTTGTTACGAATTGGCGAAACAAACAAACACAAAACTGGTTTTTGGTGTATGCAAAAGCATGCGGTACAGCTAACCGGACACTTCATAAATAATTTGGACATAATCGCTTTGAGAAGCGATCCGTCTTGGCGAGTTTTGACGAAATCATTTGTCCGAATGATTATGATTATTGATGAGACTCATGATGCGATCATAAATTACGTTTGCGTGGACTTTTTTTACTCCAACAGACATTGGATGAGATACTTAAACTAGCATATGGTGTATTCCGGCGTTTTTGCGCAGCGAGGGGTCCTTGCTTTCGTCTTGGCTGGAGCCTTGAAGATTTCTCCATTTGCGCACACCGAATCAAACTCGAAGACCAAGACCGCACGGTCGGGAGCCTAACTTCTTGTTAGACATCGTTTATTGGCAACTACTAGTTTCGTTTGTCCATTACTGGCCCACTGTTATACATTGCTTTTTTAGATCTTTAATGTTGACATGTATCACATATAATAGTCTAAATTATTGCTAATGTATGGTCAGTTTTATTATGGATAGTATATTGTGTAAATCAATCATTTATTGACTATTAGAACTATTCAAAATTAAATATAAATGTAGTTCGTTTGGTTTTCATGATTATTTAGTTATCAAACTGTATTATTATCTGAAATAAAAAAAAAACATTGATTAATAAATTAATAAGATTAAACTTTTTTCCATAATTTTTAATTCTGTATAATTAGTATCTAATAGAAAACTACAGAAACATAAAACTCTACAAACAATTAATAAATTTTAAGATTTAGATCAAATAGTGATGAAAGTTATTCATAATTCACTATCAAGGTCGATCTTTCAACTTTGAGAACCAGTAGTCTTTGAATTATTGTGACCTAAACTTTCCTGGCATACTGAAGAAATTTTTAAAATTGTCTTAGCTACTGAACCATATATATATTTCAAGAATGTAAAGTTTTCTAAATTCAAATAATTTTTGTTTTTGAAATTATTTTGTGGATAATTGTATAAAAACATTTAAAATATTAAGTTTGTATACTATTGATTGTTTTATAGTACGGATGATTGTTCATGAAAATGTGTACACATGTTTTTAATTAAACGTTATTTAATATTTATCATTGTTCTCAAGTTGCTTGAAGGACAATAGTCTTTCACTAAACAAAACATTTTAAGTTTTATTGAACAATATTTTTCTTTTAGATTGGCTTGACCGTTAAGAATCTTTTATGGATGTTTAACACGAAGCTTTTATGATCAACAAAATTTTTCATCATTGCATGATACTTTCCATAATTTTAAATTGTTTATGTAGTGATAGTGTAAATAAATTGTTAATTATAAAAATTTCTTAATTTTTGATAGGTCTTTATTTCTCTATTTGCACTTTTAAAAAACATGGAAAAAAGTTATTTATTTACAAGAGACATACAATTCAATTAAAAAGATGAATTATATAAATTAAAAAAAGGATACAGATAAATAAATTAAAATATTCGAAAACTTTTTTATAATTCAATTAAATCTATTATTAAATATGCCATTGCTTATCTCATTGTATTGTTTTAAATCTTTCTATTTTTCAGTATTAGAATAGTTACAATTTATCATATTCTCTAGAAATAATATTATCAAGTCTTCAATCGTTATATAAATCTGAGAAAGTTTTACAATAAAGTTCAGCAAATACAATAAATCAAATCAGCTGTATAATGAACTTCTATAGGTCCACTTTAATATCAATGAACAACTATCAAACAATAATTCAATAAACGAGCAAACACCTACAATTGGCCCAACTTGAACCATTTCAAGAGCCATAATTTTTCTGATCAACAGCTCATCAATAAATAAACTGTTATTCTCTCGAGTTACATCTCAATAAATTGCCCATCCACGCAACTTCCCACCCAGTTTCTTCTGCAGCCAACTCCAGCACATACATCATCCAGTGGCTTTGAAGTGCGAACCCCAGATCACAATATTGCGCAAAAATGCACGACACTTCAATATCATTCACACCATGTGGCGGTGGCCCCAGCACGGCACCAAGATTCGCAAAATCTCTGGCCTCGGGCGAAAATCAAAATGAATATAAAAAAAAGAGCGCGAAAATTGAAAGGACGAAATCTCGAAATGAAATAGCGTCGCAGATTCGGTGTAAGTCAGAGTCGGACAACCCACGGTGAAGACGCCGTGGGTCCCTGAGCCGTGTCCCGCGGCTCTTTCTCTTGCGTACCTTATGACGATTCATCACGAGCGGCGTGGCACGGACGATGTATTAGTCACCCAGGAATACCAACTGCCGAGCCGAATTGAGTCTTCGCCATAAAGTAAGCCATAAAGGGTCCAGCGGGTTTCCAACCCGGGGATGGGGGTGTGCGCGCGGACATTCAAATTTATGGTAATGTCTCCTTTCCCGGCACGGGGTTATCAATATCGCCATTATGAGCTCGGCCATTATTATTATTATTATGATTGTTGTTGAAGAAAGATTTCATAAAGCTTGACGCAATTGTCCAATAAATAAACACGCCAAGATACTCCGACGCAGGAAATGTGAATAGATGTGAACTATAGACCGCGAGTTGTCTTGCGCGTATTTTTTACTTACATCGGAAATGATGAGCTATGCGTCGAGCCCGACGGCTTGAAATTGTATGTACGCCCGTGTAAATGGAATTCTGTCTACGAAAGCATCATTCTTCATGCAATTTTTGTAATTGCAGCCGAGAGTAGTGTTATATTTTGTTAGCTTGGTTTTTAAGTCGACGAATTTTTCACAGCGATTTTAATTTTATTTATTTCTTCTAAAGATATTAAAAGGATATAACAAAATTAATTTGGTAATATGCTTGATTAAGGATAAGAATCTATTCCCCTGACCAGCTGCAACCAATATGTCCTTCAAGTTTGTCGTGCAGTGATATTTCATATGTGCTGTAGGATACGGGACCGTTTTGTCTTTCGTTTTACAGAATGGGGCTTGTTTTTTACGGCATTGAATAGAAATAAATTTGTTATCAATTTGAATATTTTATGGTAGTTTTAAGAGCCATTAAACCGAACCCCGATGTCGCTCAGATATTAGTTTTATTTCGTATGGACATTGTGAATGTGGTATTATGTTCGCGTCTTTTTATGAACTTGTCGTTAAAATAAATATGCAGTAAAGAAAAAGTTTGGAACTTTGATTTAATTTTGATAGAAATAACAGTATAGTTAATAATTGTATTGATTAAAACAAAAATCAAAAACAAATTTTTAATATTTGTCAGTGTTATTTTGTTTCTATATTTTTTGACTTGGCGTAACCATACATTTTTATACAATCCATTTTTTTTATTTATTAATTAATTAAGAAATGCCATTGATATAATTAAAATAAATATTCAAAGTAAAAAAATATAATTACTGTCATTACATTTCACTGTTCATCAATTCTTATTTCCAAACAATCAATCCTAATGTTCAAAAACAAGAGTCACGACAGAAAAAATGCCTCGATGATTTATGAATCGCCAGCAACTTGACAAGTTCAAAATTTATCGACGAAAGATCGTGCATCGAGGTGCGATAAATCAATACGTAAAGCATGACGGTAATTTCGACGAGAGCTCAAAACAATTTGAGGTAGCGCACTCTTGTCTGGCGCAAAGTGTGTATATATAAGTGTGAAAATAATCACACATTGACATTTAAAAAATTGTCTGTAGAGAGTAGAAATGTAGCTTTTGCCTCCAAAGCTAAATTACCATGTCATCGGGCATGACGCACATGCATGAGAACGAGCGCCCCCGGTTTCTCAGATCACGTGCGATCTTTCCTCGCACAAACGGGAGTCTGGGTCATATGTACGCCGCGCATAGCTTGTACCATGGCATGTAAAGTATGTTTTATCCACTATAAATTGATGCCCGCCGAACGGTGTACGCGTATTACTTGGCATGTTACGGTATTACTCGAGCAACGCAAAGTACCGTTTTCCAACCCATGACATTTAAAAAAAGGACTGTTGGAAAAAAATATCATGTGTTGCACTGCATGTAATATATGATATTCGTCATCAAATTCGCCAAATTATTTATGTAACAAAATCATACATCTGTTGGAAATCAGTGACAAAATTGAAATCGTGACAATTTGTTTTGTCGTGATTCAGTATATGATACTGAAATCATATTTTAGATAATTAATTACCGTATCTTTATTTTGGTTTGTCGTGCAGGCGGCTATAAGCAATCACTGATCGACACTACACGTTTACGGAATTATTATGCTTTTATTGTTTAACAAAATCATGGGCAGTAAAATTAATGACGATTCGTTATAATCGTTAGTTATATTCCTGGGGAACAAATTTATATATGGTCATTTATACAATGAGAGTTTGTATTTGAGTGCTCAAAATAATGGATCATAATGAATGCACATGATTCTGCACGATCAAGAACAATTATCCTCAATTATGAAAAAAACATTTATAATCGGACGTAATTGTAAATAAATTGGACGATATAAAAGTAAAAACATACTGTTATATGAGAGATTATATAATTTTTTATAACTGTGTTTCAGAGCGTTTGGAAGATAATTATGAAACTTATTTTTTATTTGTAGGAAGTTGACTAAGCGGAACGCATCATTATCGTATAATGATGAATGCTTCTTCCTTACCACCAAATATAGTCTTCTTTAGGAATATGAAATTAAAGTTTATGTTTTTTTAAACAGTAAATTATTCATGTTGTCCTCTCATGTTCGTTTATGTCTTTTCCGAGCGTTTTATATACCCCTTCTAAACAAACGTCACATCATGAAAAGTAGAAGAGATGAATAAAATTTTAATTTTGTTATAAAATTTTATTTCGATGAATTTTTATGTGCAAAAGCAGATGAAAAAAAACTATTAAGATGCGAACTAACTTTTAACATAATAAAAACTTCAAACTTCAGAAAATGATATTAGCTGTTGTCTGAGACGATTACGAACTTTTTCCGATCATTAAAAAAATAAAATGATTAATTGCTAAAAAAGAAGCTCTATTTTAAAAAATGTTTTGAATAATGGCAAGTCTTTTCCAAGTTAATAAGTCTCATTGATTTATTTTTTGTATTTTTTTCGCAACAAAATGTAATTGTCAATACTTTAGCTTAAAAATAAGCATTAGGGTGGGTCCAACATTTTATTTTTTGCCGACTGAATGAAAAAATTGAAGTTTTACTAAAAAAAAGAAGGATTTCACTGTTTTAGCCTTATTTTTGTTTACCTTATTTTTTTTTATAAGCCATTCGACTCAAGATTTAATGAATAAATCGAGAATATTTTTTTTTTAATTTTTACAAATAAAATTAATCGAAAATGTACAGTTACAATTATTATTACTATTATTTTATTTAAAAAAAATTCTGATATAAAATATCGCTAATATCATTAAAAATGCTTATAAATATTAAAATTTCGATTAATTTTATCTCTACATATAAAAACAAATTTATTGCAAATCAATTTATTTATAACTTTTTTGTGAAATTCATCAGAAAATCAAACTTTAATGGGTTGGGCTCAAGACTAAATAGAGATGTATAATAATAAAGATATTTCTTCTTACGTTCGTATGAGACGGCTATATGAGTCTCATTGTCAGAAATGGTAGGCGAAATATCTCGTCTTACAGAGTAAAAGAGTTAACTATCAAATCTTCACACCTCTAGGTTCATCCTTTTATTGGGCTATCTAAAGAATGTTTTATGTTATAAGAAAAATAATAGTATATTTTTTGGTCGCATGTATCATGCTTAGTAGAGTGGTCTTTATTTGACAAACATTTTATTTTTTGACGGACGCCCCCCAAATTGTTTCCAAATTCAATAAAAATAATGGGTCAATTCATTTTAACTCGAAAAACCCCATCCCAGAATTTGTTTTTAATTAAAATTTTTGATTAATTGTTGTTAAGTTATAAATATTCATGTGTAGCGCATATTATGATTGTTATATTATGAAATTTTATTAAATTATTTTTACATTGACCGTATTAAAATGAAATTTAGGTTAAAAAAAACGTCATTTTTATTCAGTTAAAAAAACTGTCAAAAAATTATAGAATACAATTTCTTAATACGAATCCACCGCCAAAATTCGAAATAGAAATCTTGAATTATTTTTTACAGAATTTCTCCAGTTTTGAAGCGTTTAATAATTTTTTCTAGGTCGGAAAATTTTAATCCAACATTTTCAAGAGCATATATTTACAGTTTAGATATTAGTTTAATATCATTTAAATTTTAAACGATAAAATTATATTTTTTTTAATTAATTGTAATGTTGTTGAAAAATTAATATTTAAATATAAATATATATATAAATTTAAATATAAAAGTATAAATAAAAAATATTACAAATTTGTTGACAAATTAATTTTGATCCTTTTGAAAAGGTCATTTTAGAGGTAATTTTATATATTTGTAAAATATTTTATCATTAATGACATTCGAATACCATTTTTGTCGACTAAAATGTTTAAACTATCAGAATTGATTTTCTTATATTTTGACAGTTTTTTAACTGAATAAAAACGACGCTTATTTTACGTTTTACTTAGTTTCGAGCAATAGAAGTTTCAAGTTATGGAAGTTAAAAAACAAAAATTTTGAGTAATGCAGGTTAACAAAATTTAAACAATTTTATTGCTGTTTGAAAAAGTTAGTAAACTTTGTTTATTTCATACTTTTCACAATTTCATTCTGCGCTTTCAATATCGTGAATAGAAGAAAAAATAGTTTCTAAAACATTTTCCATTTTTGTGGATGACGTACTCATTGGTATCTTAAACTGTTTTTTTGCCTTTGTTTTGAGAGAGAAAGAAACTTTACTTATAGCATTGATGATTTCAATTTTTCGCTGAACTTTCACCTTTCTCGATGCCATTGTGACTGACTAACTACAACTCAACTTAAATAGATTAAACACAAATACAAAACATTTTAGTGTTTTGATTATTAATTAAAATTCAAATTTAAAAGTATAAATATGAAAATCTATTAATTTACAAAAAGTTGAACTTAAAAAAATATATAAACAATTTTCAAAAATTAATTTAGGCCAAAAAAGTTTAATGTTATGAGAAGAAATTTTTTCAGCGAAATTTTAAATAGAAACCCTTATTTTTTTAAAGATTCAAATTTCCCAGAAAAAACCATGTCTATTTCACCTATTAAAAACGTAATTTCGAGTACAGGTGGCGCTGTAATAGTTAAAAATTAAATTGGGCCAAAAACGTTAGACATAGGAATATCTCAACAA
>JABFPM010001710.1:0-19008 GCA_022817325.1 Idris sp. 1 HC-2018
GTAAATATTAGATCTGTTGATGTATGCAGATTTATTTGTCAGCTCGAAAAGTCAATAAAATTAAAGCCATATACGCGGTTTATACGCTGCAAAATGTGCAGCAAATTTTGTCATCTAATTTCAACAGAATCGTGAAAACTCGGATTACTAATGTCAGCAACTGAATAATTTATCGAAAGCAAACGTTAGTTTTTCGTGAATCTCAAATTCGAATGTTAATTGTAAAATAAATTCAAATTTGATAATAAGAATTTTTAAAACATGCCTTGAATTGTAATTCAATATCAATAATATTTTTTTATTCACTGTATAATTTAAAATTTGCTACAATATTTTTTTTTGAATTACTTTTTCATTTACATCATCAAAAAGTCCAATGAATGAAATAATAAAAATTATTGACAATAATTTTGCGATAAAACTGAATTAATGCGATAATTTTTCGGTTTTGAAATTTGTTTGTGACATACGAATTAAAATGCGTAATCTGGATGTGATGTTTACCAATGCAAAAATCAGAATTGAATTTACGTTTTTATAACTTGTCACATGAAATGCTACTTATCATACACGTGTCCAGTCAATTATTGTAGGATAACTTTATGATTCGCATTTTGCCATACGTAAAAATGAATGATCACTATTATCTTTGGTGCATTTTAAATACGTCATAATCTCTTTTTTGACCGACATTTTGATAATTATTCGATTTATTTATTGCTTCATTCTAACCAATTTGTTCGATAATTATTATTTACTCGTTCAGATTATTATACTCATTTATTTATTCATTCGAATCGAAACAAAAAAGAGTAATAAACTTTTCTGATTGACATCTTATTATCGCTTAAATTAATTAAATTCGATTTGATGTTGTTTATAAAAAAATGCTTTAATTTAATTTCAAAAGGACATTTGAAATTGTTCGAAATTATTTAGTTTTATTATTAGTTCATCCAATGTAGGTGTTGCTACTAGTCAGAAAAGTAAACCTTATAAGAAAATTTTTTCAACAATTTTGATATTATGAGAAAGTTTTACGGTAAAGAGCTTTATAAGATGGACCAAAGTTTTTTGAAGCTTTTTAATCTTTGAGATTTTTTTTCTAATTTACATACTTTTTTTTCTTGTTATACAGGTAACTTTGTGGCTTTGGCAATTTTTGAAATGCATGAAAAATGTCAAATCACATTGAAAATCGGGTGTGCTTTAAACTTTGACTAGGTTTTTAATTAAAAAATGTAATCGAACGTGAACAATTTTTTTTATTTAAATCCAAATATTGGATATAAATTATACACTTTTGTTATAAATTAACAATGATGCTGTTGAATTATTTACAATTATAAAATTACTGTCAATTAAATGAAAAATTGAATATTCTGAATTAACAGATTATGCTTTTTTCCAAACATAAATATTGAAAAAAAAAATTAAAAAATGAATGAAATAAAAAACATTTTTAAAGTTTTACAAATACATTTTATTAAATTTTAATAGATTAAAATAATGAATCTTGATGTAAAAAATAAATGTTTGTCACTAAAATTATGTGTTATGTTTGGAAATTAAAATGTCGATCATTATTAATAAATCAAAAACTAATCAAAACATGTATTAATAAATGTATTTTTTATTCATAATAATACTTTTCAATTTTACTGAATAGTATGTAAAACGTTTTCTCTTTCAATTTGATAATTTGAAGAACATATTTTCAATTTTAAATAAAATCAATAATAACAGTTGTCTGCAGTGTTAAAAATATTTTATGGAATTCCACACATTTTTACATTAATTTTTTTTATAAATTAACATAACTAAAATTTCCAACACAGTTATCTTAAATAATACATTATCGTAAATAATACATTACTTCGTGAACAGAGATAAAATTAAGATTAATGAATAATATGATGTGCCAATCAATGATTTATTTTTAACATTTTATTTTTTTTTAATAAATATTTAATTTTACAATTTATATAATTCATGACGTGCTATGGCATATGATCAAATAAGAACTAAAAATATATAATAGCAATTCTATAGATATTTTCGTAATAAAAATATAAAACTTTTTTTTGGAGTGACATGTTTGACATGAAATGCCCCATGAATATACTTATGCAATAATTAAAAAAAAACTTATTTATTTTGGATAAAATAAATGTACACGTAGTAGCAATAGGTTATATTTATGTAATCAAATATGGTCAAAATTAAATTTCAGACTCTGAATTCCAAAATTCCAGTATCTGAATTTTGAATGAAGCTTTGAAAGAGAAGTCACAAATGTGTCTGAAAAGTGATTGACATTTCGGATTATTTTTAACACTTTAGCTTGTCAAAATAGATAGAATTTTTTTGTTAAATGTCGGTCTCAGGTGAATCCTAGTTACGTCATTTTAGCGGACACATGTATATGTTTGAATGGGGTCCTTCGAGGATGCCATTATCGTCTCCTTCGCGGAGCTGTCAATGGTATCGATGCGTGGCCAAATAGCCTCTGAGTGTACACTTGTCCGTGTAGTGTACAGGTGCATTTATGCAACACAGCTGCGATCAGTATTACCGGGCATTAACTTAAGTCCCCGACCGTGTCAGCGTTCGTTATCATCAAACTCCGCGTGTCAGATCTCTGCATCACGTTTTTGGCAAGTTAATTAAACTGGCATTAAATGACATCAAACCTTTTGATAAAAGGCTATTGAAATTGAATTTTAACTTGGTCTACAAAACCATCAACAGATTTTCAGATTTAAATTCGCCAGATATCATTTTTAATTCTACTTAAAAAAAGAAAACATAATTAATAATTTTATTTCCACTTTCAAAAATGCTATTTAAATTTTTTGTTATTTCAACTTTATTAATGATTGAAAAGAAAATTGATTATCTTTAATTTTGTTAATTCTACTTGTAAAAACAAAATTATTTATTTATTTCCATTTCCTAAAATATTATCCATATTTTTTGTTATTTCCATTTCATTAATGATTAGCAAAAAAGGAAATTCATTAACATTAATTGCAACTCTTCATTTATATTTATGAGATTTGGACAGAGTCCGTTGAATAATTTCACAAGCAAAATTTTAATTCTTTTTCCTTTTTTTGAAGTATTATTTTCATTTTAATTTAGGTAATAACAATCTTTCAAATATTAATATGTAACATTTCCATCAATTTTTGCTGTTTTATGTATCAGATAAATAACTTTGCTTTATCAACGGCTTTCGTTCGGCGATATTTTGTTATTAATATTATTTGATTTCATGTCATTTGCTAATTAAATTTATTTATTAACTCCCGTATTTCTTTTTTCCCCTCAGCCACATGTAAAAATTTTATTTGTTTAATTTATTTGTCACTGCTTTTTCATTAATTATTCTCTATATTTGTACATTAAAATTAACACGCTTCACTTCTGAAATGAAACTTTTGGTTTTCATCTGCAAAATAATTCATGCTTTATTTTCTATATGTATATATTTATGTATATTTAATATCCGAGAATTCACGGCTTGCAAATCAAACTTAATTATACACATATTACAACTTTGTTCGTGTAACTTTTATTTTTTTAATAAGAAGACAAATAATAATCAATAATTACAAGTAAGTTAGTTAAATTTGCCTTCTAAATAATTAACTAGTTTTGAAACTGCAGATTCAATTTAAAATCGAAATCGCATTAAAAATAAATAAATAAATTACTTTTATTTGATTTCGTAAATTTTTTTCCTTATTGCTCTCAATTATACTTTAATTAAATAAAGGTATTTCATTGAGTAAATAAAAAAATTAGCGAGTTTATTTCTTTGAAATTTAACTTTTCTCGTGTGAAATAAGTTGATTTTTGTTGTTGAAAATTACGTAATTTTGTTAGGTCATTTTGGAAGCAGCATTATAAATCACTTGTCAGTGTATAATTTTTTCAATGCAAAACTTATCACTCGCTTAACTGAGATGTCTGTATCAATCACTGGTTTATCAGGGATTAGAACTATTGATTCTCCACTCTAGAGAGAGACGCCGGCAGAAAAGCGGCCCGGATCGATACTCAAAGGAATCCGCACAAATAGCAAGATTAGATGAGGATCGGGGTAGCCATTTTTTCGCGCAAATAGCTCTCAGTCCATGGAGAATGATTGCTCTTCGATAGTGAAAGAATGTTGCAGCAGCACACACAGACAACAACAAAAAACTAAATAATTACCCTGAGAGAAGAAAAAAAGTGCAATTTGCATTGCAAAAAAGAATAAAACTTATTCAAATTATAGTTTAATTAAACTCTTTTATTTAACTGTCTCTTGTGTCGCGGACATTTTTGACTCAAAATTGTGTATACTTTCCAATCAAAAGTATAATTTCTTTTTTAGTACAAACATATGTCCAAAATTGTATTCATTTTATTTATTTTTGACACGAAAATGAATATTATTTTGAAACTAAGAAAAAAGTTCCAAAATCTTTTAATGTTTGTTGAAACCTGTACTTTATTAATCAAATATAGAATTTTCGTGCAAAATATTACGTGTAACGTGCCTAAAAAATTGAAAACTGAAAGAAAATTGTTTGCTTCAAATATTTTATCATTTTCAATTTATCTGATTTTTATACACTTTTTTTTAACTTTTTTTTTACAGAAGTAAGAAGTTGTATATTCATAAGAAAAAAAACCTTTTTCAAGTGTATAACTTTAGAGATACAAATTTTCGAGCCGCGTTTTGCACTGAAAGTTTGATTTGAATTTTTGATTTGTGTCTGTCCGTGGGATCGGTAAGTTTGTAAATTTTTGAGTTGAGGTCATGTGTCACCGGATCCGGATGCACGTCGCGCTCTGCCAGGTAAGCACAACACACGTATGGCCTGTGTCATGACACTTGTTTGGCAAACGAGCATCCCCGATGTAAACGAACACGGAATGCACCACAACTGTGCAGCACACACTCACACAGATAGAAACAGGCTCATTCTATTACCGCGACTTGGTTTTCGCAACCTAACGAGGCATTTGCAATTAATTACCCGGCGATAGGTTTAATCGATTTAAGAGGCATTCAACCGCGAACTTAAGGAATTTGCAAACGACATAACTCAACGTTTACATTTAAACCATTTCTGCGCTGTTAAACATTTGTAAAATGTTAAAGTGTCTGTTTTTGTGGGTTCACTGTTAAAAATAATTTTCTATGCTGGTACTTATTGTATTTTTTTCTGACACACACACACACACACACACACACAGTGTACTTTTGTTACAATCTTTACCCTATTAAAAGTAGTCAAGTGAAATTCAAGTACAAAACAATTAGTTTGTAAAAACTGTTCCCAAAATGTAATAACAACTTGTGAACCAATACGGATGATTTTTTTTTCAATTGCTCAATCAAATGCATAAAAAACAAAAGGAAATTCAATACCTGTTGAATGCGTGCTTTGAAGTTGTTTCAAAAATGCGACGATTTCTTAATTACAAAGCAATTTAAAGTGACGGCTATTCTGTAATTTTTATTTTTGCTACAGCAATTTTCTCCCCAAAAATTTTTTGGCTCCAATAGAAACGTGCAATTAAAAACTAAATTCCTTTTAACATTTTGTTAAATAAATTTCACTCTTTTTTTGCAGTGAATTGTATTTGTTTTTTCAGCACTAAAATTCTTAGGTTTTTTTATTGGAGTTAGTTCTGTGGAACAAAATGTGATTTCTTTCTAAAGATTTCTTTTAATTCAAGAAGCGGAAAAAGTGAAGCGTGCATTTTTGTGAGTTTTCTTCCTCCTTTTGCCGAGGCATTTCCGTTAAGACACGGTTGCCCAACTGTAAGCAAGTTCCTGACTCGTGCCTGCACACTTGGCTGCTTATGATAATAGCTCGGATAACGCTTGCACACCAACTTGAAATCTGCGTGTGGATCTTTGATGCGAAAAAAAGAAAAACTGTAAAGAAACACAATCTGCTGATTCGAATAAAATTGCGGATGAAAACATGAAAGTTTTTTTTTTGTATTATTATTAAAAAAAAAAATATTTAAAAAAAAGTGTCAACAAAATACTTGAGTGAATTGAATTTTTGACAGAAAATTTTCGGAAAATCTGTTTTGACATAATAATAAAAAATAATGTATCCGATCATTTCAGAAAGTTAAGAATAAAAGAAAAAAAAAGGATATTTGCAAAGTTCTTTGCAGGATTGTGATTTCAATTTGGAAGGCGAAAAGTGCGCCAAACTTTTTTGTCAAGGTATAAAAGTTTGTCGCTTTTGCGAAGAAGAAGAAAACGTCGAATGCAGACAACTTGTATTATTTTACATCTGTATTTCACTTTAGTAGAAATGCAGCTTTTGCATATTATTTTTCATATGTATATGTCCTGTGTTATAAATTTTTGTTAAACTTTTCCCCAAAAAAGAATTTAAAACCATATACTTTTGTTAAATATATGGAAAACCATTGAAAAAACTTGTAACGTATTAATCAACATTTTTTTAATTTAAAATTCTGCAATTTGATTTTTCAAAGTTACATTTTTCAATTTCATTTAAATATATATATATATCTCTCACATTTTCTTTTGATTTATTCGTTTTAAAAAATTAACAGTCATTAATCTTAGACGAAAAGAAGATGAAGAAGCAAAAAAAAAATCAATGAAACGAAAAAATTTCCAGTCTCATCGCGTGTTCATCATAAATTTCCGCCGTTCGAATTTTATTTAATATTAACATCGTAATGATCCACCGCAGAAATTTGTCATCGACTATAAAGAGTAATGTCTCAATTTTTCTCGATATGCGTCAAATGTGAAATTCCCATAGCGCGATGTGAGAAAATTTATATATATATATATATATATACTGGCACACAAAAAGTACTGCAATGAAAATTCAAGTGATCATTTTTCGCGGCGGAAATAGAAAACGGCTATAAGGGGCTTCCATGCTTTCGATTAATCATGTAAGAAGGCGTCCGTTAAAAGTAGATCGCGAGAGGAATTTTTGTAGTGTATCAGTGGTGAATTTCTTTTTGTCGATAAAAGAAAAATAAAATATTTGTATAAATGATTTTCATCTATGCTTTATAAGAATTTTTTTTTAAATTTGTTCTTAAATAGTTGAATATCAAAAGTTTTTTAAATCCATAGAATAAGGGATGATAAATATCTATTATATAAATTTCGGCGAAATGTCTCAATATGAATCACGTTAAATTTCGTATATATATTCTGTCTGTTAAAAACATATTGTGATTTTAATAAAGATAAAATATGAATTCAAAAGGGAGATATTTAATAGATTTCCACTCGACTGAGAGTATTTTTGAATTTATATGCAATTCTAAGGTTTGATGTACATATGGCGAATAAATGCAATTTAATTGATAAGTATTATTGAATTTTTACACGATAACAAGTTATGTTGTAATTATCATAGTACAAATAATTAAAAATGTTCACAAAATTACGGACATCTGTATCGGCAATAGAGATATTGGTAATTGTTTATAAAAACCTCAACAATTTATTTTATGTGAAACAATAAGAAAAAATTGAACAATTTGAGAAATTGTCGGTAATGCAGTTTCTCTGTCGGTAAAATCGACACTAATATCGATAAAACAAATTATCATCGGTAATTTAGGTCGGTAAAACAGTTTTTCTGTAGATAAAGCAGACTTATTTATCAGTAAAAAAGTTTTTTCTGTTGACAAAATAGATTTTCGGTCGGCAATACAGATTTTTTAATATTTTCGCGCATTTTACACAAAAATTAGATTATTTTTATCATAAAAAATTGTTTTCTTTGCATAAAAGCGGTTATATAGAATTTGACTGATGGTGAAGACACACAAGTTTCACCCTTTTCTGAACTCTGTTATTCTAAATCGTTTTACGTGTATTCATAGTTGCACACATGTGGAAGACAAACGAATAAACCAGGTGGGTGAGCAGCCGAGTGCACTTCCGCTTCCGTCGAAGATAATCGCGCATGCCGGGGCCAACAGAAATGAACGTCCATCGGTCTATCTGTTTCCTTTTTCTCAGTTGGCCTCTCTAATTCGACCACCCTCGGACCCACGCTGCCGTAAATTTTACAATGAAATGTTTGTTACGACGCGAGTTCCACTTATTAATACGTTCCACGTCGACGGCCACAGGATATGTCTTTCTGTTTCTTATCTGCATACCTATATGGTTCAAAATGCATATTTATCAACAGAATTTGTTTTATTTTAATCCAGTAAAAATGTTGTTCTTTTTTAACTGTCATTTATTTTTAATTGCCAAATTAGATATATAAGAAAAAAAGAAAAAACTGTTTATTTAAACGATAAATTTTCGTTATTTCAAGTCAAGATATCATAAGTTTGTAAGCTACTAATTCAAGCAGATTTTTTGAATTATTCAGAGGACCGTTTGGTGATGATGTTTTGCATAAGACGATTTGGAGGCTTTTTTTCTCTCCCGAAGAAGCAAAATCTGACAAATGTCCGGGAAAGTCTGAAAAATTTTTGCCCAGAAGAAAAGTGCGGAAATTCAACTGAGATTGATACTCGACTTAGGTGATAAAACAGAATTCACTTTTAAGCTACTCAATTCATAAAATTTATATATAATAATCTGAAAATGTATATAAAAAATATAAATATTCAATAAACGTCAACTTTTTTCCTAACCTACAGGCGTCGAATGTTGCAATATTGCAACAAATTTCAATTTTCGTTTTTTTACATTTATTGAGAATCAGTGATAAAATTAATTCAAACAATGATTTTTAAAGTCCAAAAATGTATTAAATCATGATTTATCAATCAAAAATAAATGTCGACGTTAGAGGGTTAAAATGAAATTAACACCTGAAGTTTTTTAATTGTATGTTCAACATCGAACTTGATTTCCTTTGCCATAACAGAAAAATGTTTTTCTACCAAGTGTAAAATTTGTAAAAGAAAGAGTTTATTTAATTATTTTTTTTAACTAAACTGAATAATTAAAAGATATTTTTGATTTGAATATTTTTATTTATCACTGTTGTATCACTTGTATAATAATTATGCCAATTTACTTAATCTCAAATTTTCTATAATTTCTATGAGTTTTCCAATTTATTAAATAACTGTTTCAAAGAATATGTTGACATGAAAAACTTACGAATTTGTTTCCACGCAACTTACAATAAAAATGTGTAAAAGCGAATTAAGCATTGCATTTGATTTAGATAAAAACTGTTGTAATTTAGATAAATTCATTTTTCATATTGGTTTCATATTTTGCAAACGATTTAAGATAAGATAACATAACGTTTTTTACGATTGCTTTAAACAATTAAAACAAATACTCCAAATTTAATTTAGTATGTTCAAAAATATTTAAAAAATCAGAATGGTTATCTTACAATCAACGATACGCTAAAAATCAATAGCCTCTCAATGTTTTTTCACTCATTTTGATGTAAAGAACTGAAAAAATCCTGTTAGTCTTTTAACAGTTTACAGTGTTTTTAAAATTTTAATTAAGCGAATGTAAAATTTTCACTTTAAATAATAATAACTTCAAAGGTTTCGTTCAAAAGTTTTGATGTACGTTAAACTGCTGACTTCCACAAGTATTTTGAGCCATTAAACTTGAAAATCGGAAAATAAGTATTTTGGAAATTCGGTTTTGGAAATTGAATTTAAAAAAAAAACTTTTATTTTTAGATCTTTTCATCAATAAATGGCCTCATACACATGTAACACTAGATTTATATGTTTTAAGGCAATGGAAACTTGAAAATGTCTTCTCTTAGTAGTAATAATTTTTCTCAATTTATATATTCATATAAGTCAGAAACAATATCTTATTGCTCATTTAATTCTTTTCATTAACAACTTAATAATTTGTTAGGGATTAAAAAACAGTCCACATTAAATGTAAGATCTTCAATTGAATCGAAAAACTAGAACTGAATTTAAATTAAAATTTTATATTCTGCTCGACAAAAAAAACAATTCCCCAACTATATAAAACATAAACTCTGATCAGATAAAACAAAATTGAAACTTAAAAAAAGATTTAGAAACCGTAAAAAAGTTATTTATTTGCATCTGTCAGCGTTAATCGAATCTCGTTAGGGGAATTTACATAAACCCTTTGTTCGTAGAAGAAAAAAAGGAAGAAGATTTCTGTTCTTTTTTTTGTTTCCGAAAGGGGTTAAGTGATATTTTCAAGGTTTCTGATTCCGAAGACTTTGGTGTCAGATTCTTTATCTGAAACGCGTGCGGGAATCCTCGCAAGGTGACACGTGCCGTGCCGCGCATGCACGTCACTTTGGGCTTTCGCCCCCTTCGGGTGTAGAATTGCGCGACTAAATTAATCGCGGCGGTAACAGTTCAAGCGGAACTAAGAGGATTCACGGATCACTGACTTCTTCTTGAGTTATGTCTCAATTGGTCCGCGTACTCTCTCGCGAAACAGCTAACAATTTCCATTAGCTGAGACCATCGATTGTTGCAGCTTCTTCTTTTTTTTGACAAAATCAATTGCCGGAATAATTGCAGAAGAAAAAAAGTGCACGTGTCCACGAAAAAAGTGCTTACCTGCAAAAAGAGAAAAAAACAGACTTTAATATTACAACAAAATTAGATAAATTATGATATTCGTCTAACATTTGTGTTCAAAGTTTTGAATGTATAATTAAGAGATACCATGTTATACTATCTCGGGCGTATATAGTTTTGATAAACTCGCGAGTTTTCCGCTACCTTTAACAATCTTTCATCTTGCACCGATATAGCTTGCCAATAAATTACAGAATTAAATCTTTTAATTAACGACATCGTCTCGAGATAATTAATAGATAATGAGCGGCTTTTTCGAACCCCGCCTCTCTTGAGACTTTTCATCCGATGGCTTAGTTATCGGGATCCTGAAATGAAAATGTTTTTTCGACTCAGATTTCGTCGGATAAAATACATAAAGAGCAGATTGATATATAGTATAATAGCGTCAAATTATTTTCTTCCACTCAAAAGTTTGATTGAAAATTGTGTTTACTTAGAATATCAGGAATTAAAGAATTGAATCTGTTTTTTTATTAGCAACTTCTTTTTAGCTTTTATTTCAATTATTAATAACTTTTTTGATCAATGTAAGATAGTAATCCTGAAACAATGGTAAATGTACAATGTTTTGTAACATTTTGAAATTTAAAACAAATTATGAGATACATCTGGGGTCTGATTAGAGAAATCGAGTGGCGCCTTATGGGGAATGTAACGCATCCAAGAGTGAGGCTCCGTATTGGCATTCCAGTGAGGATGCCTCAGTAAAACCGTGCCAGGTTTTAGAACAAAAAACCCTATGGATCCTAGTAAGATTGCAATGATTTGATCCTGGTATCTTATATCTATTAGAAATCTTTCGATATTATCATTAAAATGTATATTAATTGAAAATAAATTAATCTTAACGAAAAAATTCCCTATTAGAACAATAACAAATCCAAATTAGTATGATTATTTGGCAATCATTTGGAAACTTATAGTTCAAGATCCATAGATCATAATTTTATATTAAAAAACAAGTGTCATTTCCTTTTTAGGGATTTTTTTGATCAAGATTAATTTATTTTCAATTATTATACATTTTAACGAAGTTTACATACGAATCTTTGCCGTTGGGCTGCCTCTTAAACACCTTATTGGGGCCGAAAAAGGTTTTAGTGGGGCTTTAATATTATGATTATTCGATGAGGACTCAATGAATTTGAAATATTTACCCCATCAAATTGTTATAACTTGGGATAACATAATATTTTTTTTGTGACAAATAGCTGATAAAACTTTTGTTTTACATGATTCGTATACAAAAGTTATTTGATACATTATTTAAATAAAAATGTCAATAAAAAGTTATAAAATATTATATACTGAATATAGAAACTTAATTTCACTAATGAATGACAGGTAGAATTTTTATATCTAAAACATAATGTCAATTATTTTGTTTTTACTAATAACGTTTTAGAAATATTTCATTAATTTGAATTAATAATTGTGGTCATACAAAATTTACAGAAACCTAATTTTGCTTGACATAACATTTATACTTAATAAAATTTAAGCCCACTTAAGTAATAATAATAATTCTTATAATAAGGCTAATATAATTTAAAAATACAATTTAATAATAAATTTAAAGTTTTTATAATTCTTTTAAAATAATGGAGAAATAGTTTAGTAATTGTCTATAAGATTGTTAAACAAAATTTTAATTTCTAAGCTACATTCTACTTATTTATATTAAAATGTATACTTGTGCAAGTTTATTTTTATTCGATAGTTATCATTAGATGTTATTTACATTTATATATTATTACAATTTTACATAAATGCAAACGAATTTTTATTTTTCAATTTTTAATTAACGCAATTTACGTTAATGATCATTCGTTAGATCATTTACTTTTAAACAAATATTATTTCTGATTTGACCTTTATAAACCTAAAACAAAATAATTTGTATACAAAATTTTATTTTCAAAACATAAACACTATTTTGAGTGACCTTCAACAACAAAAAAGTAAACACTCAAGTGGCAGGATGTAATTAACGTGAAAAAGCACGTGCCGGTATTTTGGTAGCTAACCATTTCCGGTAGGGTTGATATATCTCCGATGAAGAGAGAGACCTGACTTTAGTTAGGGGGCGCTCCAGCAAATTGTACTGACGTCATTGTTTCATTTTTGCCGTCGCAGACACTACTAAACTCAGAGAATTGGCGAACGATTGGACACGTTCCTCCTCGGCCACTGCAGGTGCTTGAAAACAAGAAACTTTTCGAACAATTGTGTAAAGCTCGTGGCAGGGGGCAAGGACAAAAGAATGAAAAGTCGGTCTCGTTAGACGGCAAAACGATCAAGTTGCCGCGCAGGAAATAGAAGAGAAAGATGGCCACATAAAGAGGTCAAAGATGTGCCACGTCTTTCGAGCTCTGTTTGTTAATGCACTCAACTCAAATTCAATGATAATTTCTCGTCTGGCAAAGTGCATATCAAAGGTGAAGACAAGAGACGTCCAAGTTTAAATGAAATCTTCTTCCAAGTTTCACTTTGTCAAACTGTATCTGAAGAATACGCAGTGTTGCTTCGTTGGAAATATTTTTGGAAACAGTTTATTTCTTTTTCTGAAAAATGAAGAGATAATGAAGTTGCAAAAAGTGATCTTTGTAAGGTGTTGATAAGCTTTTCTTGTTAAAAGATGTAAATTCTTTGTTAAATATAATATATTCCAAATACTTTAAAAAGTAGAGTAAATTTAATCAGAAAAAAGACTGAGTTCTTGTGTTTAATGTACAAGATCATTGAATTAGCTTCAAACATTTTATTTGACTTTGTGACACTTTAATAAAGAATTTCATTTGAAAATCGCGGGATTAATATATTGAAAGAATAAAGTAATATATGTTAACAAAAAAGAAAATTATTCAGTACTAGAGTAAATGCCATAAAGAATTGAAAAACTACGGTAAATATTTATTAAAAACTATATATTAAAATGAATTGTGATATACATACAAATGCAAATGTGTATTAATTGGATTTTTATTTAAGATATTTAGTTATATGATATTTATAATTATATTTACGAAGATGTTCTCATTCGATAATAACAGCTTTCATCAATTTTGATTTATGAATTTTACTACAAAATTTATAAATATGTGGTTGTAACTACACAAATTTTTTCAAAAGCATTGGATCCAAAAAAATATTGGACCATCAACTTTTTGAACGATTGCCTGAAAATGCGGGAGATAATTGTATTCCGCTGAATAAAATAAAAGATACTTGGGGGTAATGTGTAACGGCCAAATTATTATCAATAAATTAATATAAAAATTAGAGTAAACATTAGAATGTTGTTAATTTATCTCCCGCGTGAAAAAAATCAGTTTGGTTATGATATGTAATGTGTATGGACATCAATCTGGCAAAAGTATGGATAATATCTGGATGAAGCCTGGCAATAATAGCCTGGTACTGTCTGGATAAGAAGCGTTTCCCATATTATCCGGCTAGACACATTTGTGGGTTGAAAAACAACTTTGATTTAGTATGGCGATAGTATGGCAAAGCAGCCAGACGTAATCCATACATTTCCCGTCTGGTTTAATAATTAGTATGGTCTAAATATAGTATTAATAATGGTAACAAGTCTGGAATGTTTTTTAAACCTCAGACATATTCCATTCTATTCCTGTCTTATTTAATTGGTATGGATCAAGTCAGGACGTGGTACGGTACACTAAGAAAACAACTTATTAAAATTTAATATATATATAAATAAATCGAAAAATGAATATTGAATTGTTTGTTTTTATGGTTGTTTATTATTTTCTCCATACATGTCCAAACTTGTAGAATTAATATGAAAATAATGAAGAAATTTGCCACAGACCGGGGACTCGAACTTCTGTCCGCTGTTGCTGCTGTTTCTTCATTGATGACACGCACCTTAACCACACGACCACGACATCGATTGACATCTGCCCACTAAACGTGAATACCACTTATTGGACTACGGAATGTAAGAACTGTCTGGGCTATGCCTGGGTAATTTGAATCACCCAAACGCTTTACCATACCGTACTTGGTCCATATTATCTGAATAAGACAGGAATAGTATGGAATATGTCCAGACTGTACCAGACTATTATTGCCAGGCTTCATCTAGATATTATCCACAGTCTTACCAGATTGTTATCTATACACATTCCATATTATAACCAAACTGATTTTTTCCTCGTGGGCTGATTTATATTTTTAAAAATGTTGTTCTTGAAATTATTTTAACATTCCGTATTAGATTTTATTGTTTATAGTTGGTATGGCAAGAACCTATCGAAATCAAAGTTCGACCTGTTGAATTCAAAATTGGTTTTTTAACTTTTTTTTTTGTATTTTTATAATTTTAATCATTGCTTTGACTTAATTATAAATTAATTTATCCAACCGATTAATAGATTTTATTGAATGTTATTTGGTATTAAAACTAATAAAGTTACGAAATTTTTATTTTTTCAACACTTTTTTAACAACTGACATTTGTAAGGTTAGAAATATTACTTGCAACAAAATAATGATTCTTAATGTTATAAGTAAATTTTTATTCGATACTTATCATCGATTTAATCAATTTTGTATTGTTTTTCGAAAATAATTTAATAATATACTATAATTATTTACAATATCACATATTAACCCATGCTATGGAATAATTGTGACTTTTCACGCAGGTTATAATATTGTTTATCAATTAATATTATTTCAAATATTTCGATTTTGTAATGCACATTTCGAAACAAAAGGAGTTCAACTAAATCTTGAAGAAAGAGCGACTAAAAATGATAATATATAAAAAAATAATACTTTGTTAAAATTCAATTTTGCTTTTTCGCGACACAATTACCCCGACTACCCCTACTTAAACTTTAAAGATAACTAGTTCATTTACTGGTTATTTGATCTTCAAGAATTATGAAAACAAGTTACTTTACCAATTTGACAACAATTAATTTATTTTTTTAAATTTGACCTTCAACAACTTAATTCATTAAATGTCATTTATAAAAATAATATCAAACAGTTTGTATACTGTTTTTAACCTTCAGAAATCATAGAAAAAACTGACTTTCAATAAAAACAATAAACATTTTATTTATTTATTATCAAAATTTAACTTTCAAAATAGAAAATAAACTTTATTTATTAGAACTTGGTAAAAAAAATTATTTACTAAATTCCATTTATTTACAAATAATCCCAGATGTTTGATATTATTTTCATTCTAAATAATGTATCAATAGGTCATATACATTGTAACTTGACATTTCTATTCAGTTTTTTAGAAGGTAAACTTTTATCTGTAAATTTCTTTCTTGCTGTGAATATCTATAATTAGTCAATCTTCACACACGAATGAACGTTTACAATAACTGCATTTACGAGACTCGCCAGTATTTGTAAGATCATGCCGATTTAAGGCTGCTTTCCACGTGAACAATTTTCCGCAATGTTCAGCCAAATACTTGACCAAATTTCCTTTTTACTGATATGATTTGTCGTATTGTTCACACTTGTAATACTCATTTCCAGTACAATAGCGAACAATTCCAAAGAAATGTTTTACGAGATAAAAATTTAAAAGCCTGCATTCAATGCAACTTAAATTTCACGATAAACTTTATACCAAAGTCAAGAATTTATAGCTTTTAATCTATTTTTTTTAAATATTTCTATATTTTATTCAATACCATTAATTTTTTTAAACTTGAATATTTAAGTTTGCGATATTTTTCTTAAACTCAATTTTACAAATCGCGTGACGTAATGTTTTGCGATTCAAAAGAATTCAATATTCATGTCTAATGATCACGCTACGCTCCAATTATAGGAGTGACCGAATAGCGATTTGTAGCTTCCACATAAAGAGCGAACGTGTTGTACATCCACAACTCATAAATACCCCCCTCCAGCTTCTGTTTTGGTAGTTGGCCAAGCTGCTTGAGATGTAAAGTGATTCGTGAGAGAAGGATCGCGTCTTAGAAAACATCTTGAGAAGTTGACCCGAGGGGTCGTTGCCTCGATCTGATTACAATTAATTGCTCAGGCGAATTCGTGTTTCGATAATGAGAAACGCTCATCGCCAAATCACCCGAATCACTTTGCTAGCACGAAAAAGAAGAAGAAGTAAAAAAAGCGAACAAAAAAGTTCCGAAAGCACGTGTGAAGTTAACGACTTCGTGAATTGTTCAAAAACCTGCCATTGCTGAACTTTCTTCTTCTCTTCTTTGGAAAACAATTCTAATCAACCTACTCAGTACATGCTTATTAAAATTAACCTGCTCAATTAAAAAAATCAATTTCACGAACAAGTCAAATTAATATAACAGAGTAAAACTTATTCTCTCGAAGTTTCCACAAAAATGTTTTTTTGGTTTAGAATTTATTTTATTTGTAAGTGTGAGTTATCAGATGTCCTACAATTTAAAACTTAGTATGTGGCAAGTCTTATATTTACGAGTTATAAGAAAGAACCAGTAACAGTCTTATGTCAGAGTTCGCGTCGCCAGGAAACACATTTCCTAAATATCACGCCCTAAAATTGAATTAACATGATAATTTGTTATACTTTTTCACTTGAGCTTTTTTATTTATGAAATGAAAATTAGAGTTTCTTATAGGAAACTCTCCAAGAAATTTAATAATTAAGCAAAATCAATTTCTGGCAAAAATGAACAAAACAGTTTTGTGGCTGGAAATAGCCCTAAAGATCATAGTTGTTTTTGTTTTTTATAAAAGAAAAACACAACAAAGACTTTATGTAAAAAGGATTGAAACAATTTTTTACGTTAAATTGGAGTCAAGGTCAATGAAGCTATAAATATAATTAGTGTCAACAAAACTTATAATGGTAATATTGGTGTAAGCAATGCAATCGATAGGACTGTTGTTACTATTAATCAAAGTTGACCTCAGTGTTCGCCCTTATCACTAATGATTAGTGTTGTTGGTTACCTTCTATACATGCTATATCATGTGGACAATATGGACAATAGAAGCCAAAAATCAATGCCCAAAACTGGAGAAAGGTGAAATGGAATACAAAAATAATCAGAAAATCAAAAGCCGAAATGTAAACATTAGAGCTGAAAAGAGAAAAATAAACAATGATTTCGCACAATAAAAGGACAAAAAGCGATGATAAACAAACTTAAAGTGAAATTTCAAACATCAATTATTAAGACTTGAAGGTTGACAAAACAAAAGCTGTATGAAGAAAAACATTAATAGAAAATGACATCAACATAAAAAACTAAAAAACCCGACAAAGAAATGCCTAAAAATAAAAACAAAGTGTACATAAATTTCAAAGTTTTTGAAATCACAGAACAGAGCAATATTTCAATTCCTGTTATTAAACTTATATTTCAGAACTTAACGTTTTTCATTCAACTCTTTCGGTGCTATTTTTTTCTTTCTTTTTTTTTGTTTTATTCTACATCTCAAAAGCTCGGACCAAAAAAAATTGCAGTTCAGTTTTTCTCTTTCACTTGTTTTTTTGTATATTCCCTTCAACTTTTAGCTCGCGTGATGACCCAATTCCTGTGTGCCATACAACATTTTTGAAAACAAGCTCAGTTTATAAACAGTCGTTTGCGTGGTTTCCTTTCGACGGCAAACAAAGTCGTGACCTTCGTCGGGTCTTTTTTAATTTTACCGAAGGCTTAGAGACGGCAAAATGCAACGTTAAATCCCAAACGAGCGCCAATCCATCAGTTATCCGCAAAGGGAAAAGACAAAAGAAGGATAAAAATTGCGGAAAAGGTGATTCCCTTGTGAGCAAAAAAATGCCATCATAACACAAAACAGAATGGGCGTGTTGATTTTGTATCGTAATGCCGGCGAATCGGTGCAGCTGAATCATCGAAGAAAATGGCGCATAAAATAAAGTCCAGAAATAACAAGTCGGTGTATTGAAAGCATTAAAGATGATTTAAAAACATTAGCCATGAGAAAACCGCTTAATTTCTTGTTTATCTTATTGTTATCATTATTATTATTTTGCTGTTTCTAAATAAAGAAAATATAACAAGGTCGGCGTTTTGTTTAAATTGTAATTCTAAATCAAAATATGAAAATAATAATGTCATTGAAAAATAGTATTTTGTAATGTAAACACAATATGATGTCAGTAAAATTGTCTTTACTCTTGGAAACACTACCGGTTCATTTGAATATAGAAATAAATATTTAAGTGTACGGCTGAGGTTATTTTCTTATTTTATTATCATATTTTCAGTTTATTTTTGTTTTCCTTTTATATTTTCTGTCAGTTTTATTGTTATTTTTTTTTATTTTACATTTTAGCCTATTTTGTTTCTATTTTTTGCCTATTGTTTGTCTTGTTCTTTTTTTCACTAACAATTATGATTTTTTTTTTTTTTTTTTTTTTATTTAATTTTT
>JABFPM010001711.1:0-19003 GCA_022817325.1 Idris sp. 1 HC-2018
TTTTTTTCAACAAAATGTAAATTCTTATTTATTTGTGTACCAGTGGTGCCGCCACCAGGTAAACCATTGCTGATGATGCCCGGGAGTCGTAGACATCTGAAGTCCAGACCAAATCTGCGGTGATAATACTCTCCGAGAAGTTCTGCGTGAACTTTGCTCACACCGTAAATCGTTTTCGGACGTTGTATTGTGACATTAGGAGTTAAGTCTCGTGGCGACTCAGGACCAAAAGCTCCTATCGTGGATGGCACAAACAGTCGCAGGTCGTACTGTCTGGCCACCTCCAGCACGTTGTGCAGACCTTAAAAAATTAATTTTTAATTGTACTTTTAATTGCAACAAAATATTTCACTCTTTACTTTCGCGAACAATTATTAAAATGAAAGTGAAAAAAATTGTCAGGAAAGTTTACGAGTAATTAAGTTTTATTACTTTAAACAGTTGGAATTAAAATTTAAACACTTTAAATTAAATTTCAATTAGATTAAAGTCAATTAAATTTAATTAAAGTTTAATTCTTTTTCTATTAAATTCTTTTTTAGTTTTGTTCTTTTTTAATTTTTCTTCTTTTAGTTTGATTAGTTTTCAATTTTGTAGGTTAATTAATTTTTTTTGTTCATTTGTAGATACCATTAATATTAACATGAATGGCTCTTGGCACATTTTGTTCTCCAACTGCACTGAGAAGTGCGCTGAAATGAATGAGCCAGTCAATTCTGTGATTCACAACTGCCTTCTGCAAGCCCTTCAGGTCGAGGATGTCAGTGAAAATGAACGGTCCGTTTGCTTCATCTGTGGGCTTGATGATGTCTGAGAGAATAACGTTTTCCTCGCCGTAATTTTTGCGTAACAATTTTGCACACTCCCGACCCAACTGGCCTAGACCACCTGCATTTAGAAAAAAAAGCATGATTTTTTGTGCATAATTTTTTTGCTGTAGTTTTTATCTTATAGTCAGCAATTTATGATAAAATTGCATAATGTGTCCAGCAAAGGTATACTATCAAATTATGTTTTAGAATGTTATCAACAAAAGTTCTTAATTCAATGTTAATTTGTTCGTTCTTTTAGTCAGTCAATTTTTTATCACTCGTTTTCATTCATGAATATTTGTTACCTGTTTTGTAAATTGATCAAACAAATCTAGTTTTTAGGAAATTGCATTTTCTTGCAAGAAATGTTAAATAAAATAATTTGCTTGTTTTATTTAACTCAATTTTCTTCAAAACAAATGTATTTAAATTAGTTTTCTGGATTTATTTAATTAATTTTTTGTAACAAATGAAATTAATTTACTGGCTAGATTTGAAAATGTAAAAAATCTGTTTATATATTATCGAAAATAATTTTTGAAATTTGAAGTATTTAAAATCAAAATAAAAGAAATAAAATTGGAGTACAGTTTTAAAAAATTATTTTTTTAAGATTATTAGTTTAAAAGAAATTACCTGTAATTAATATTCTGGGTGATTTTTGATGAAATTTACGAATCTGCGATCCAAATCGAACACTTGTCCTTAAAAAAGCAGTAAATTGAAGCATTTTTTCTTTGTTTAAAGTCGTAAAAGTAATTAAAAAGAAATTTAATTTAAAACGTCAATTATAAAATTATAAAGATTATTTTCCGCAGAGGGTAGATTTGAGCACAACTGTCACCTAAGACTGCGATCGGAACCCGATCATGCCTCTCTGACTACTAACATAAATAACTGCCGAAGGCTCTCAATATTGTGAGCGATTGCATTATTTTACTTTTTCAAACCAGTTAAAAGGTAGATTAGTATTGGTGAATATCTTTCTACGGGCTGCATTGATTTGAGTTCCCAGAAAAAAGAAACTTTCACCTTTCATTAGGACTTTCTTCCTTAGCCATAGTAAATTTTAATTGTTTATTTATAACTTTTTATTTATTTGATATAATTTGAGAAAAAAAAACGTTTAATTTTCGTAGGAAAGGATTCAATATTTTCACTTCAGTTTTACAGTCAATTTTTGTTTTCTATAAAATAGTTTGTAAATTTATATGAAGATAAAAAAATAATGTTAAGGATGGTTTTGTTCACATTTTTGTACAATGTTTGATATTGGGAACCAAAATGTAAATGTCAGAAAATGATAGACATTTTATTTCTTGCTGAGGGATCGCGTGATTCGAACCGGTTTAAAATTCCAGATCCGATTCTTAAATCTAGCCTCGCCTTATTATTATCATGTGAAAGTAAAAATTTTGATGGATAGCACATGATTACCGAATAACAAAATTGTTGAAATTTGTATACACTATTATAATGATCATTTTTCAAAGAAATTCTGCAGAACTAAATTTGTACATAAAATGTGCATAATTTTCTTATACAATTTTTGAAAGAATTGTAAAATTTCATTTTAATCTTGGTACTAAGTTCAAATCTTTGTACCAAGTTCAAATCTTGGTTTCTCAATTTTGTTGTGAATGTCGAAATCGCAATTTCAATTCAATTTTGTGAAGCAAGCAAGCGTGTCCCAGGACAATCGTCATTGTCTTTCAAAAATGTTTGGCAATATCATTTTTTCCGCCATGGCCTAGTGCATCATATTCGAGGACGTGTCAAAATCCCGAACCCGAATTCGGTTTCCTGGAAGCGTGTCTTCACGGTTTTTGGTTGCGCTTCGCAATCCTCTCGGTTCTGGTTACATCGACATGTCTTTCGAGGCAGTGCTTCAGTTTACTCCAAAAGCCGCACCGCGAAACAGCACCTGTGATTTGTGACTTTTTTTGTTAACACTTCCTGTGCGCAGTTTTTTAGACTTGTGCAACACCTTGGAATACTTTTTGCATATTACATTTTTATATTCAGAGGTCTCTTTAAGTTTATTAATTTTTTTTTCAATTACTACAAACGTAAAATTAAAATATTAAGTACTTGTAGAAATACTTATATTTTTGGATCTGCAAGTATTCAGCAAATTTGTTTGGTATCTAATTATATTTATCTTTTTGAAGAAAGAGTTGAAAATGTGTTTTAATTTGCATTACATTTTCAGATTTCAACTAAAGTTACAGTTTTAAGTGACCAGCAGCGAAGAGTGAATAATTTTTGCGTGAAAATTACTGCAAGCAGCTACTAAAAATTACTGTGACTGTAATTATAGTGACATCATCATTATAGCAGAGCAATAACCCATTGCTTATGGGTTTATTTAATCTTCAAGTACCTTTCGGTAGACATAATTTTGGCTCTATTTAAATTAAAAAATCGAAAAAATGTAGGTCAATAAATTTTTTCTACGTTAATTTTTGTCTAAATTACTTGATTTTACAGATAAAGTTAATTTGATCAAAATTGTAGCAAGTTAATTATTTTAACTTCCAGAAAAGGCTGAAAACTAAATGAAAAACGTAGAAGAATGCATTTTGTGAAGAATCACCAGTTATTAAACCATTTAGTGAAACTGAAAATTTTATTAACGAATAAAATATTGTTTTACTTTGTATTTTCTGTTTTAAATCTACTTAATCTACTCCACATAAGATATGTGGGTGGAATCTTGGGGAAGAAATCTTCGTCGCGCTTCGGCGGATCTATTTCATAACATCTTTTCCATAAGTTTGCAAACAACTCACTGTTCTGGAAAGTTGACCGAACGTGAAAAATACGTTCATTGCTTGGAATTGATTCACTATAATGAAATTGAGTCATTAGCAACTTGATTTTGTAATACTGTGTGTTCATTAACGTTTTAAATTAAATTAAATTAACGTAACTCTTCTGCTTTGAGTTCTACATTTTTGGATTTTATTTACAAATATGTTACAACTGAATTTATAAAATAATTTTAAGATGCTTAATGAATTTCAATAGTCACTATGAAATGCTGCCAAGTAATTATTGTGAATTGTCCTAGCGGTCGGCAATTTTTTCGTGTGCAAGCGTGACGCATCTTGTGTGTTTAAAATCCGCTGGAAGCCGTGACGAAGCCTCCGAGACAATTTCCCTCGTAAATATATAATATATAAAGACATTGTGCGTGTCTATATATACAGCTTTACGCTAGAACACCTATTACACAAAATACAGTTAAATGTATGTATTTTATAATTTTGCTTTTTTATTAATCCCAATTGATTTTTAATTACAAAAAATTAAAGTCTATAACTATAACTTAAGGGTTAATTTAATGAAGAAAAATTATTTCAGTTGTAGAATTTGAAGAGTTTAATTTTGATGTTACAAACAAGTTGCAAGAAAGTAAGATTAAGTTGAAAGTAATTTCTCATGCAAGAATGACAATAAAAATGGCATTTTCTTTTCAGGTAATGCGGTTCGTGATACGATGAATCATGGCTAAACCGCCGGAAGGTGGAGGCTTGTTAGCGCTGACAATTTGTATTATTTTCCTGTCCAGCGTCGACCTCCAAATCAACCCCGAGTATGGCTGCCCGGCGCAAGAAAAAATTTTACCGTGCAGGTGCTCTACCAGGGACATGGAGTTTCAGATTTGGTACCAAAATAACAATAAACAAAACTAGTTATTTATAGTTTAATTTTTCTTGGGTTTTAATAAAATGTTCTAATTGTAAGAATGTTAAAGTTCTAGTAATTTGTTTAGAATTTTTGAAGAAATTGAAACGTAAAGTTGCTTAAGATTTAGTTATTTTATCTGTAAGTTGTCAACCCTTGTTAGTACAACCTAGGTATAAGTTACTAAATAGTCCGGTGTTAAAGATTCCCCAAACAATTTTTTTTGTTTTGGGAATCTTTAACATGGGGTCTAGGGAACAATGAACATTTATATTGATTCTCGATAAGTCGATTCCTTTCATTTGGATCATTGTCAGAGTAAAATGCTTGAGTCTTAAATATATGAACTCGAGTGAATCTGCGAAGTAGGTTGTGAATATGGTCAGAAATAATTGATCTTTTGTTCATATTTTAAATAAAGATTGGTAACTCACAGAGTGTGGAATTTATTAAATCAAAAATATGAAAAGTTGCCCTTGTTAAACAAACTTTATTTTTCATAAAAGAAAAATTATTTTATAAATTCATATGGTTTTTGCTACAGAAGATTCACCAGAAAATAACATCCATTTAAATGTACCTTCTTGTGAATTGTCCAGATTTGTCCTAAGATTTCACAAATACAGTTATTGTCACATATGCCTGGTCAAATCATGGCTAGGGACTTTATATCGATGTATCGATTTCTCAATTGGTTATCTTTGGAGAACGCTCATCTTTGAGGGGAAATGATGTGAGAGGTTAGAGTCTGTTGTTTTTCCTCTCATTTTTAGCCACAGAATATGTCATACTCAAAGATGAGCGTGTGCGGAAACGTTAACCAATCGAGAAATCAATACATCGATATAAAATCCCTAGCCATTATTTGACCAGGCATATGCGACAATAACTGTATAAATATTTTTACCAAAAATACTACACTTATGAATTTGTGTGATTTTTTCATAACGATTTACAACAAGAGACATTTAAACCTATGTTTATTCTCTACTGAATTTTTTCAAAAAAAAGGAATTCTTCATAACATTATCAATGTTAATTTCCAAAGAATTAGAACATTTGATTAAAAACCACAAGGAAACCTAAAACCTGACCTAAAATCTTTGCTAGGTGTAGTCACAGTGAACTCCCCAAAGTGTTGGAAGGTCTAAACGCAGTCAGTAAACTGATAGGACATCCCATAGACGAGTTAATTCTGGAAAATAACAACCTGCCCAGTTTACCCGGCAAGGTTTTCGCGAGTCTGCGGGTCCTACGACTGATGCTGCGAAATAACCGGCTGGAGAGGGTTTCCTCCAGCTGGTTGGAAGGCCTGCACGACTCTCTGCTAGAACTGTTCATAGTCGAACCAGATCTAAGGTCTCTTCCAGATGATAGTCTGGACAGTCTTCAGGGTTTAGAAGCTATAACCCTGCAGAGTAGAGTGATGAAAAGATTACCTAGGTTCACTGGTTTGCCCAAACTGCGTTATCTCCAAGTAAATTTCATTGACCTTCATTTAAACTAAATCTCTCATAAATGTTGAGGTTTAAACTATCCTAATTCCAGGCCAACTCTCCCTCGTTGGTGGAACTGAACCCGATCCACTTTCGGGACCTGTTAATGCTGGAGCAACTCCACATCTTCGGGAGTCCCAACCTGGTGAGACTCGAGGCAGGGCTTCTGCGAGACTTGCCTCGTTTGACCCTGGTAAACATCAGCCAGTGCGGAATCCATTGGATCCATCCTCGTGCGATGATAGGTCTTCCCGAGTTAAAAGAAATTTCCTTCAATGGGAACCTGCTGGCAGACGCCGCGATAGTTGGCCGAGCTGTAATCGATCTTCCATCTTTATCGGTGATCAACCTGGATCGCAACAGCATCAGCAGGATCGGCGAGTCTGCCTTCGTTGACCTGCCAATGTTGGCTAGACTCTCGCTGTCGGAGAACCGGATCACTGAAATCGTGTCGGGTGCTTTTCAGAGGGTGCCATCTTTGAGGGTCCTCGATGTAAATCGCAATCCCATTCACAGGGTTCATCCGGATTTCTTTTTCCCTCAACGGGGAGGAGGAAGCTTGGAGGAAATCTGGATGATCAATAATGATCTAGCCCATGTAACAGAGCTGAGAGCCATCTTTGAGGCCCTGCCGAAGCTGAACTTTTTGGATGCGAGCTTCAATCAGCTGGTGGAAATACCTTTTGGGGCTCTGCGAGGTCATCCGACTCTGGAGAGACTTCACTTGGACCATAATCGACTTAACTTCCTGCAGAGGGAAAGTTTCTCGGGAATGCCAGCTCTGAGGGAACTTAGATTGAGAAACAACAGTCTGACCAACCAGCTGGAAGCTCCCTTCTGGAACCTTCCGGCTCTAAAGGCAATTTTACTTTTTGAATTGAAATAAAAACTGAGGCTTATTAGACCAGTTTTAATAGGTTTGAAACTCTTTGAAACTGATCAAACCAAATGTAGTTAGTTTTAATAGGTTTAAAATCCATTAAAACTAGTTTTAAGTAGTTTCAACAGGTATAGAACCTATTATTTTAAGCTAATCAAACCAGTTTCAAACTATATAAGACTGGTCCAACTAATTTAAATAGTTTTGAAAGTTATTAAATTTGTTAAAACCAGTTTCAATTAGTTTGAATAAGTACTAACTAATTATTCTTGATTTATTCCTAAGTACAATATATTTTAGGGTCTAGATCTGTCTGGGAACTACTTCAGACACGTTGAAGCTCGCCTTCTAGCCAACATTCCAAGTCTTCGAAGACTGGACCTAAGTGAAAACGCAATAGCAACAATAGACCCAGACTCATTTCTCAGAACTCCATCTCTGGAATACATAAATATGTCAGGAAACGCTCTATCTGTTCTGCATCCCCTGACCTTCCGTCATCTATCAAATTTATACGAACTAGATCTAAGTTGGAACCGACTTCTGGAAGTACTTCCAGGTCTTCCTAGAAACCTGGAACACCTGTCCCTGTCCATGAACAGGATCGTCTCCTTACCTCCCCTCTCTTCCCATGCCCTAACCCTCCCTGGTCTCCGTACCCTAGATCTATCTGCAAACGGAATAGAAAGAGTCTTGCCTGGAACATTTTCAAAACTTCCAAACCTGAGAAGGTTGAATTTAGGATACAACGCTCTGACCTTAATAGAAGAAGGCACTTTTGATGGTTTGACAAAACTGGAAGTTCTGGACCTGAGGCTAAACAGACTTGTGGGTTTGCATGGTCAGAGTTTCCGGTCCCTCAGACGGTTGGTGGACCTGAATTTGCAAGAAAACCGACTGGAGGTTATCAGACCAGATGTTTTTCAGGATAATACTAGACTGGAAAGACTGGACCTCAGTAGAAATAACCTCGCACAGATCCCGCATCTGACGTTCGCAAATACACGGTGAGTAGTATGGATTTTTTCCGGCCTAACGCACCGTGGAGTTCTCACGGAGATACTCTGCCGCGATAAGGAAGCGAGAAAAGTGGTTTCACTCATTCGATTGCGTCACGAGCAAATTGGAATATCTTAGAAAGTAGGCGCGCTTTCAGTGTGCACGTTAATGCCCCCTGCGACGGTGGACGCCAGTCACCGTGACGACAACGTCCACCTATTGTATGAATCGGTTTTGATGATGCATTCAGAGTAAATTAACCGGTCTTCTTAATATTTAAATCATTTTATGAAATTACTTTAGTTTATTTATTGAATTTAGTTATAGTTTATGAGAACCTATTATAACCTGTTAGGACTAGATTTAATGAAATTGAAACCTGTTTGAAACCAGTTTTAACTGGTTTTAATAAGATTTAAACTTATTAAAACTAGTTTTATGTGGTTTTAAGGAAATTAGAAACTCAGCAGAACCAGTTTTAACTGATCTGATTAAGTTTTAAGCCCATTAAAACCTGTTTAGAACAATTGTCACAGATTTTTACTTGTTTTAATTTATTTTGTAAGAAGAAAAAATTAATTTTCCATACTTTTTAGCGATCTGCGAGAACTATTGGCTTCTCACAACTCTCTAACCGAACTCCCTGCATCTTTACATGGTCTAAATTCCCTGGAAATTTTGGACCTGAGCTTTAATAAATTAAACATCCTCTCACCGGAAACTTTAAGCAGTCTAACAAATCTGCTACAACTAAAACTGGTCAGAAACAGGATCAAGGAACTCAGAGAAGGGGCCTTCAACAGACTGCCGAGACTTTCCTTAATTGATTTGGAGAACAATGATCTGAGGGTCATCGAAAGAAACTCCGTCAGGTCGTTGCCAGAACTTCAGGCCTTGAAATTGGGAAAAAATCGAATCCAAGTATAATTTTGTAATCGTTAAATTCAGTTTCAAATTTAACAAAAATTTACTCTTTTTTTTAATTAAAATTTCAGGTGATACCAAGTTCAGCTTTTTCTGAACTTCCCATGTTACAAACTGCAGAACTGCAGGAAAATCGTCTACGAGAAATTGCGAATAATGCTTTTATCAATGTTCCGCATTTACTTTTCTTAAATTTGAGTACGAATTTGTTGCCCCACCTCGATCATATGGGTTTACAAAGTCTCAAATCTTTGGAAGTTTTGGATGTTAGTAATAACAGACTAACGAAAATTTCGAGTGCAAATTTGGCTGCTATGGAATGGCTGGTAGAATTAAAGGTATTTTTTTATTTCTAAAATTCTTTTAATATTTTTTTTTTCTTAAAAATAGATCCAAATTTATTTTTAATTTCACTTTCTCAAGTGAAACTGTTTCACGGTACGCTGAGATGTTAATTATTCTGACTTATATTTCTGCGCGGCGATAGTAATCTGCATTCATTTTGTTCGCCAGATGGACAACAACCGCATTTGCTCGATTCAGGGATCGCCGTTCGACGATATGCCTAGACTCCGAGTGCTCAGCTTACGACACAATAGGATGGCTTCGGTTTCCGAGAGTGCATTCAAAAGACTTCGTTCAAATATCGCGATTTTGGATATCGATGGTATTATTACCCTTGATATTAAAACAAAAACATAAAAACAATCAATCAATAAGTTAATTAATCTTTGCTATAATTATGTGAATTAATTTCGCAGTAAACATCAACTAAAAAATACAAATCAAGTAGTAATTATGCTAATTAAATGTTCTCATCTAAGTGAATCAATAAGAATGAAAAAAACTACAAGCTAGTCAACACTTTTTTTCTCTCAAACATAATATGTTTGTGTTATTGGTCTGACACTGTTATGCGAATTTTAAATAGTAATAACTTTTTTATAAGAATTCAATTTAAAGTTGTTGATAAAAATAAAGCTGGCAATTTTCGATGAAAATACAATTCTCTTTCAGGAAACCCTTTGTCTTGTTCCTGTGGAATGCTTTGGCTACGAGGATGGTTACAGCAGGCCTCAGCAGATGGACCACGTTGTGCTGATGGTTCTCTTTTTAAGGAGGTGCGCCTCTCCCGACAGGACTGTCTTCGTGAACGCCAACTGGAACCAGTTTACCCTGGCTGCGAAGCTGAAATGATAGACTTAGGACCCCAATCACCAGGTTTTTTGTTCATTCACTTCAAATTACGTTGCATAATTCGGTGACCCAGATTCATTGAATCTGTATTCATTCAGTAATGCCAGTCATGCGTTAAATTATCTTATCTACGGTCAAATTACCAGATTACCTTGAAATACTACTACTACTACTATATATTTCACATTCAAATTAAAGTACAAATATTGTAAAATGTACAAAATTCATTTCGACACTTTTAAAAAAATATATAATTTTATATAGTATACTTAATTACAATTTTTTCAGACAATTTTGCAGACCAAAAGCCCTGGCTCAATTATCAGCACCAGAACAACGGTTACCCTTCATCCGAGGCGGATTATCTATACGACGACTACGCAGATTACTTAAACATAAACTCCACTGACAGTCCCCCCACCACTGAAATCAAGTTACCATTCAGAAAACCCGCGACTCTGGCGACACCTATACAAATTTCGGTGAAATCCAATGCACTAGCTAAAAATAATAGTCAAAAAAGAAATCCCTGGAACGCACCCTCTCCGAGCAGTTCTGGTTTCACATTTTTCGGGGTACCTCTGCCGAGTTTGAATTTTAATCTCTGGGGAAATTCTGGGAAAAAGAGTCAGCGAAAAGAAGACAACATGTCGAGCAGACCCAGCAGGAGCCAGAGTCCGAGGTTCCAAGTTTCTGAAATTCAGAGGGGCGGATTTGTTCCACTTCCTAAAGGGGAGGGGGGTTTTGTACCGATTTTCGATCCGAAACACTTGATAAATGGGTCGAATTTTGAGGACAAAGGTAGACCGAAACAGTCAAATTATTCGATCGCGAAAATCGAAAGAACTACTGGGTTGAGAAGAAGAAATGAAAGCGAGGGGAAAGTTAGGAACAAGGAGCAGGTGGCTGTGGACTCGTCTTATTTACCCTCATCTTTGGATGCTAAAGTAAATATCAAAAATTAAAAAACATGAAAACAAGAAATTATACAAAAAAATTGAAAAAGTAGGAGAAAAAGAATTAAAAAAGTAATGATTTCATTTAGAATAAAAAAGTTGCTGTCTAAATTCTTAAATCTAATTAAAATGGCAAAATTTTTTAATGCATTAATAAAACTTAATGATGATACTTGACGAATGCAATATAATGATGTTTTATGTATGTAATTTATGTAATGAAAAAAATTATATAATGAAGTTTTATGTCTACGAGAAAAAAATGTAAATTAAGAGAAAAATTTAAAGATTAAGAGTTTTTAATAATTTTAGTCTATCTAATAAAGCTTACGACCTTAAAACAAAATTTCTAATGCTAAAATAATTTTTCCCCCAATTTTATAACATCTTTTAAGTAAATAACAAAAATACATATACTCGTTGAATTACGAAATATTAATAATTATTCAATTTTTCATTTATCTTTTTAATTATTTATCAGATTAAATATATTTAGGTGATTAAAAAAGTCGACAATTTTTTAACATCTAATAAATAAAAAGAAAAGTAAAATCAAAAAATTAGGAGAAGGAAACATTATAAATGGAAAAAAAAGAGACTAATAAATTTTTTCTTTTACAGAAAATAATAACCCATTTTGCAAATGATCCATCACTAGAAGTTGATGAAACAATGGTATCAACAGAAATTTATGACGGCGAAAGTTTAGAAGTAGGTTCTGACGCAATTTTAGACATCGACGAGCTGACAAACCGAATAATTTGGACAACCCCAAAGTCAATTCAGTCCGAAAAAACATCAATGATAGAAACTCTGAGTGCTACTGTAGAGGTCGCTACTTCTGATAAAAAAATTGGTAATTTCAGCAACAAAAGTAATTAAAACAATTCTGAGCACAAAAAGTTATTACTCTTTTAAATTATAATCAAATAATTTATTTTATAATTTCTAGTTTTTTTTCAATTAAATATTAAATTAAATTTTGTAGAAAAAGATGACTCTGCTGTGGAAACATCGACTCGAGAAACTCGAGAACTCGAAGCTTCTGCTCTGTCAGCCTTTCTGGTACCAAATGGGGAAGTCATTCCAACCAAAAGCGCAGGTCGTCCTATAATCACAAAAATTGCGTCGCCTTTTTCTGCAGAGTTTAAGCAAAATTCAGTTAACAAAACTGCAGAAAATAAAACAAAAATTTTGGATGAATTTATGAGCGAGGAAAAAGAGGCCGAAGTTGTACAAAATAATAACAATAATAACCCACTAAACTGGTACTTCCGACAGTACAATGACACGGACATGGAGCCGTTCGTTGGGATTCCCTACAGTGGCGCTGTGAGCACCACCTATCAGTTAGTTGTTTTCATATTTTCGTACTCTACTTTGTACGTGATTTAAAAAAAATATTGTTGGTTGAAAATTAATTGTATAGTTACAAAAATATAATAAACGTTACTCGAAAATTGGTCTTTTTCATTAAAACACAAAAAAGTAGTAATGAAAAATTTAATTTATCACAAACTGCGCAATTATTTTGGTATAACAGTACTGAAATCAATTGTCGAAGAAAGCGTTTTTCCATTTTAATATTTTGTTTAAAAAAGAAAAACGCTTTTTGTTAGTTTTTTTTTCATGTTGTTTTTTAGTAATAAATATATCTTCTAAAAAAAAAAATCGAGAATAAAAGATTATGACAAATGTTTTAAAAAATTGTTATTAAAAACCGGTTTGTACACAATAACTTTTCCCTGCTTTTTACTTGGCTTTCGTTTTTTCTTTCTCGTCTTTCTTTTCTTCTTCCTTTTTCTCGTCCTTTTTAGTTTCCTTTTTGTCGGTTTCTTTTTTTTCAGCATCTCGATTCGTGAGCTTATTGTTGATTAAATTGTGCAGGGCTATAATAGAACGAACCAGAGCAGCGAGATAAACTACGAGCATTTGGTCGTTGGTTTTTACGTAAAGCGAGTCTACGAAGGTATTTTGCGTCATGTCTGGCAGAAGATTAAAAATATCCTGCAACTGGTAGACGATTTGGTGGTTTATTGGAAGTTTTCCATTGCCAACCTGTTGATCAATATTTTATTTTATTTTTTGTAATTAAAATAATATATATATTAAAATATAAAACATAAAAGATTAATACATTTTTAAGTTTGTAAACCAGGGTTTCCACAGGATCAATTCGTTTTTTAAGTAATTTACATTTTAAATAAAAAAAAAAGTAAAATACTGAACATTACTAAACAATTTTAAAAACTGAATCTCTACTTAAAAATTAAGTTTTTCATATATATTTGATAAGATTTTAAAAGCACATAATAAATATTTTTCAATGTTTCTGATAAATTATAATTGTTGATATCAATTTTAAAGCTTGTCAATTTATAATGACGATTGGAAACTTGTATTTTTTTCAGTTTCAGCATTTATAGTACGAAGCACTTTAGTTTTATCAATTTTTCATTAAGTATAAAAGTTCAAACACTGTTTACCAATTTAAATGTAACTTATTAAATATCATAATGAAAATATATTGTAAGATTATAATTCATCATAAAATTTATATTTATCACAAGAATTAACTAATAAATGAAATTTGAAATAGTCACTTTTTTAATTGTAAAAAGTCACTCAAATCTAGTCACTAATCTTGTAGAAACCCTGATAACGTAAATTTATTTGTGTACAAGAAAAATGTATAAAAATTATTAAATTTGTAAGTTTCATTTTTTTATAAGAAATTTATGTTAAGATTAATAATGTTAACAACCTGAATGAGATAATCTTTGATTTCACGAATTTGAGCATGAATGCCTTTGAGGCCCAGCAACTGATTCGTGATTCTTTGACTGAGTGTTCCCACAGTTGTGTCTTTGATATCTCTGAGTAAATGTTCCACTCCAACTTCCTCGGTTTCCTCGGCACCAATTTCACTGGGTATGTGCTCAAAAGTTTTCGATGTTGGAGAACCATCCTAAGAAATGCCAATTAATTAATTCATTTTAGTCAAAAATAACAAAATTAATAATAAATAATCTAAAGAAAATATAATTATTAGTATTGTTTATTTTAAATTATAAAAGTATACTTTTAAATGAATTGAACATTTTTTTTAGAGTTCAATATAATTTTTTAAAGTAGTTTTATTATTGCAAGTTATCATAATGATAAAAAATTTTAAATTATTGTTTTAAATAAGAATTTAATTTTTCAAAAATTCTCAATATAAAAAAAAGTTAAATTATATTTTGCCTTAGTCAAAGTATTTTTTAGCTAAAAGAGGCATCAGCAACTTATTAAAGTTAAGGATTGTGGGCAAAATTTTTTTCGAGATAATCAAGTTTATAGTAAAAATATTAATTAATTCAGGTTAAACGTGTATGAAAAAATATTCAATAAAATATTTATAATATATTATTTCTGAAAACAGACAACATTACACTACAGACAACGTAAAGTATGTAATATACAAAGTGTCTTCGTGAAATCGATTTTCAGCTACAAATCAGTTCAGTCCCCTTAATAGAAATAAAACATAAACTTACATCGTGCACTTCTTCGACAGCTTGATATGCCTCAGTGGGTAAGCCCAAGTCTTTTGGTTTGGCATCAATAATAACGAGCACAGAATTTGGACAATATCTTCTGATCAATTCGTTTATTGCAACGTCATTCTGGTGCAATTTTGGTCCAGTGTGATACCAGCCAACAATCTTTTCTCGAGCTAAAAACCGAATAATAAACTTGTACAAAAATCAAAAAAACTATATTAAAAGACAAAAAAAAAGATTAATTTTCTTTTACCATTGACTTTTTTAAACATTCCAAACATATTTTCCAGGTAATCATGATCCAAAAACCACACAGATTTGTCCTTGTCATCTTCGTCAAAGGGAACTGTAAAATAAATATAAAAAAAATAAAAGACAGAACGTTTAAATAAGAAAAGAAATTGTTTATTTTGGAGCAGTTTTGGTAAATAATAATTTCAACAGATTATATATATATATATATATATATATAAATAAGGGTTTCTAACCTGCAAAACTGTTGGTGACATCAAGCACGCCTTTCGCCCGCCAGCATCCCAAAAGCACTCCGACAACGCGCTTCTGATTGCCAATTTTGCCCATACGATTAAAGTGGTCCACCACGCTGAGCAGAACCAGCGGATGAACCACTACTTTTGTCGTTGTTACTTCCTGACTCGGCATTTTTGCTGTATACTTAGTTGACACTTTGAATTTATCAGCTTCCACTGTTCTACTGCGGGAAGAAGTAACCTGAAGTTGGCTGCAAGTTCAGTTGATAAAGATGATTCCTGCTTTACCAATGGACGGAAATATTTACAAGGTTACAACACTTTTTGAAAATAATTTTTTGATACAAAATATAGAACAAAATAATCAAAAATTAAATACTTTTTGAAAAAATTCAGATGTTTTTTATTATTTGAATTTGGCGCCAAAAAATCCGATTTTTGTATTATTATTAATAAGCAATTTTAAGGGCTGAAAATTGGGGAATATAGTTTAAAAATATCTTCTTTTGAGGAGAATTAAAACGAGACGATTCGGCTGAGATGCATTTTTCACTATCTTATCCGGCTAAGCTCGTTAAAATTTTCGATTTTATTTGTATTAATATACAATTAAATATAATGAAATGTTTTTACAAAAATATACATTTTTATTTTATGCAATAAATTTATCTAATTTATAAATAATAATTATAAATTACAATTACAATTTTTTAATTTCTAACACTTTTACTATATTTTTTCTATAAAAAATGAGAAAAAAATATTTATTCTAACCGATTTGATTTCAGAACTGAATTCAAAACTCGTAAATCATTTTCATTCAGATAATCTAACGTGTCTGTCAAAAAAGAATAATGTATTCTGGGATCCCTCAACAAAATTCGCAGAGAACTGTAACTTTTATCCAACAAACTCGACAAATCTTGTCCTCGTGAAATTCTCGATTTCAGCAAACTCGAATAATTAGGAAACTCTTTTTCAAAGTTGACTTCATTAATTTTATTTACCACGTCTTCTAAATTTAAATAAACCGCGACTTTTCGTGGATGTTTTGTTAAAATATCAGAATAAGTTAGACTGCGATCTGGACAGATTAATCTAGCTCGTAATTTTCCAGCTTCCTTTTTGCAATTAATTTGTAATTTTTTGAGTACTTTTAACTCTAAAAACAAATTCCATACCAACAAAGTATCATCGTCCAGCAAATTTAACATTTTTACTTTTACGAAATACTTCAAAGAAAATAGCAAAGTTTCACGATAAATACTGAGACGTTTAGCTACAATTTTGTCAATCAATTTTTTAATCAATTCAGAATTGCAATTAAAGTTGGGACCTAGTTTTAAAATTGTCTCAACGACAGACAATTTTCCAGCAAAAATGGCACTGTACAGAGGAGTTCTGCCCAAATTGTCGTGAGAATTTATATTGGCGCCATGATCAATTAATAGATTCACAATTTTTTCGGTGGAAAATCGCACAGCTATGTTCAGTGCTGTTTCCCCATCCGAATTAGTTGCCTCAATTTTAGCACCAAGTTTTAGACACATTTTTACAAATCTAGCATGTTGGTATCTGATGGCAAAAAACATAATCCTTTCTCCATTCCTTAATTTGGTATTGATATCGGCGCCATGCTTAACTAACAACGAAATAACTTGATCAAAATTTTCAGATGTCTGCATCAGATTGTCATCTATGATGTTTGGGTGAGCTCCATTTTCCAGCAAAAATGTAATAACTTCTAAATTGTTTTTTATCTGGCAAGCTTCAATCAGAGGTGTGGACCAATATGAACGAACTTCTTCCTCAATCAAAAATTTAAAGGGTTTGAAAAAAGGTGAAAATTTGTAATTTACGTCAGCTCCTTGTTCGACTAAAAATTGTACAATTTCCAAAACATTTTTTTGTTTACGAACTACACAACAAAGGGATTTTGTGAAATCGCTTTGTTCAATATTCTTTGCGTGACTGAATAAAAGTTTGATTGTTTCAGCATTGTTTTCAATTTTACTGGCATTGATAATATCTTTTATATTTGGAACAGCTCCATGCTCAAGCAGGAGTTTGATAATTTCAACGTTATTTTGTATTTTGGTAGATAAGTAAAGTGGTGTTTCGTAAGTGCATCTATTAACGTCTGCTCCATGGTCCAGTAATAATTGGATCATTCTTTTGTCACATTTTTTTTCGATGCCAATATGCAGAGGGCTAAGTGATGAATTACTGTAATTTGAAGTACTATTAATATCGTAGCCGGTTTCAATTAAATTTTGGACTTTTTCGTGGTTATTTTCTTCTAGAGCTTTGTGCATTAAAATGTGGTCATTCATTTTTTTTACATGAATTTTTGACTTGGCTGAAAATTGAAGAAAAATGAAATAATTATTTTATTTAAATGTGGATAATAATCATTTCTAGGATGTTAAAAAATGTTAACATTATTTAACAATACTTTTTGATATCATATAAATATAAATTAATTTGAATTTTGCTGTTTTTAGTAAATTGAGTGTATTTCTAATTAATAAAGAAAAATAATAAAACAACAAATTAGGTAGGGTTTATGAGTTGTAAGGTATAAGAACTTATTTTGTTAACTTTCTAAAAATCTGCAATGTAAGAAATTTTGTCTACTTGTTAATGTACGTTATAAAGTAATTATAATCTCTTATAAAAGCTATTCGTATTAGAAGTGAAATAAAAAATGAACATAAAATTCAACAAAATATACTGTAACTTACCCAAATGTTCTGTTCATCAATAATAAATTTAATTAGAATCGCAAGTTTAAGCACAAAAGTTATTTATTTTTCTTTTAAGTTACTTATTCCAGATTTATTATGATGAAGAATTGCCAACTAGATATTAAATTTACATTGGACGGATTCCATATGATTTTTAAGAAATGTAACTGGAACTCGCAGAATATAGGGAAATTCAAGATGAATGCTAGTATTATACAAAATGCTTTATCCTAATTGGTTAATTCTGGTTATTTAAGGTGTACTACTTGCATGCATATTGAATTGCCCTTTATTCCGTGATTCCCAATAAGCTTTTTATATAAATTATAATAATAATTAAAAATAACAAAAGAATTAAGATTTGAATTCTTAAATATGCCAATTTGAAAATTTAGTAAAATTTCGAAATTTACAATCATTTTACAAATTATGTATATTTCGTGTGTAAACTTTTTAAAATTACATATAATATTTTTTTTTATTAAAACTACGTTTTTCATGTCAGTCTTGAAATCAAGTATCAGAAAAAGGAAATTTTGAACGGTGATACATCTATTTCAATTTATGTAAAAATTGGAACCAAGGAGGTGGATTTTGAGGCGACAGGTGCTCCAAAATAGGGTATATGGGCATTTTTTGAAAAAAAATTATGCTTTGTAAAGCATCATTTGTTACTCCGGAAACTCAAAACTAGATAATTTTATTTAATACACCGTAGGAGAACAAATGGGATATTGCTAAAATTTTGCAAATTATCTAACCCCCTCCTAAATATTAATTGGCAATGATCATATTAAGTTGTAGTAATCAAAACTGCGTTAAAACAATTATTTTTATTAAAGTTAATATAGGTTATGTTTTGGTGTTGACTAGTTTTAAAATATTTGACTGAATTAAGATATTAATTACTAAAATTAAATTTAAGAAAATAAATACGTCTACTCCATCTTACCTAACAGTCTTAATTCTTAATAAACTTATTTATTTGAATGTTTTAATAACAAATAAACGGTTAGATGTTTTCGAAAAGTAAATACAAAAACATGAACAACACATGAAGTTAATTTGATAAAATTCAACACTTGTGAATTTTAATTTAAAAAGACACTAACTCTGTGACTCTAGAACTTATTAATCCCCTTAAGGTGATGCCGAACGGAATTTTCCTGTCTCTCTTACACTTTTAGTGATATTTTAAATTGTTTTATTACGGTAATTAATTTTGAAAAAACAGCGATGTACCGGTCTTAACATTTTATGGGAGAA
>JABFPM010001712.1:0-19001 GCA_022817325.1 Idris sp. 1 HC-2018
TCGCTCGTCATGTCGCCCAACGCGTTCGTGGGTTCGAAAAAGAGAAAAAAATCACTTTTTCGTGCGGCCGCTCGTCCGCGCTCTCAACGTATCACCAAAATGGCGACCCCGATGTAATTGCATTTACAAAAACCGCGGACAATCCAGGTTTCTTAATTCCCAATTTTCAGAGCACAACAAATAGCGCGCCGGCGACCTTGGGGACGTGTCGCCCTGGGCTGAACAGCTCCACAGCAGACCGCGCAGCAACACCACGGCTACAAGTTGGCGGAATCGCGTGCTTGCACTGCACTTGGCGAGCCGAGCTTGGCGGCAGGACAAAGCTAAACAGCTGATTGGTCGAGCGCCAGTCACGTGGTCGCGCTCGTTCCGCTGTGTCGGAGCGGTGGGCGGTTTTTACATAACCTCCAAAAGCATCCCATTTTTCGAATTATTTTTCGGTTAAAATTTATTTTTTAAGTTTTTTGAAATTTAAAAAGAATATTTTAGGTCGTTTTTGATTTTTTGTCTCTTTTTAGTGGCGAGGAGAGAAAAGGATGGGAATAATCAGTTCGGTTCCGCGTTCCAATGTTTGTTATCTGAAGTGCCATCTGATGCGGGTGCGCGCGCCGTGCCGTTGTTTTGGCGCGAAATCAAATCGAGGTGTCAGTTGTGGTGCTTTTGTTGTATCGGGGTTTTGGCGCCAGAGTGCCGAGTTGGTTTTTATTTAAACATTACGTCGGGTGGTTTTTGCAATTTGGAATATATAGGAGGTGAGATTTTTTTTTAATTGCTGCGTAGAATTGAGAGTGTTGGGGACGAGAGAGGTTATTTGGGGACTTGAGGTGGTGGACATAACCTCAAAATGGCGATGTTTGTTTTTTTTGTGTTTTAAAGTGAAATAAAATTAGAATATTGCAGTTTTGTTAGTTATTTTAGAATTAAAATAAATTAAAATATTGTGGTATTTTTTCTTTGAGTTAAATTAAAATAAATTTAGAATATTATAATTTTGTTATTTTTTTAATTGTTTTTTTTAAATTAAAATAAAATTGCAGTTTTATTTCTTTATGTGGTGTTGATAATTTTTTATGTTTCAGGTATTTTCAATAAAGTTGAAGTTTTGATGTGATATTAAATTTCTTTTTTTTTTAAAAAAAAAGAGAAAAGTATACATAAAAAATGGATTTGAAAAATGAAAATGATAGTCAGGAAGAAGATTCTGTGCTTTTGTCTCTACAATTGTCAGAATCAGAAAACGAACAGTCTCCGTTTAAAATAAATATTTTAGAAAAAAATGAACCTGTCAAAAGTGCCGAAATTGTTTCTGAAAAGTCTGAAGTAGAAAAGAATGATAATTTTATAAAAGTGACAGATAAAGTTTCATTTAAAATAACAGAAAGTGAAAATTTACAAACAATGACAGGTAAAGAAGATTCACAAAAAAAGGCAGAAAATGAAGAATCACAGAAAATAACAAACAGTGAAAGTTCACAAAAATTAACTGACAATGAAGATTCTCCAGAAAAATCATCTGAAAATGAAAATCAGTCAAGTCAAGCAAAAAAAGGGTCTTTTAATTTAGATAATTCCAGTAATGATTCAAGTTCTAAATATTCTACATCTCAAGTTGAAAATAAAAGTAAAAATTCATTGCCAACGAGTTCTGACTCTGAAAATGACGAAATTTTCGAAAAACGTACTGAGGTGAAAAAGCATAAACAATTTGCTTCTGACAGTGACTCAGATGTTTCAGAATCGAAAGATAAAGAGGAAAAAGTTGAAAGTGAAAAGAATTCACCTATAGTAAGTTTTTTTTTTCTAACTTAAAAAGTGTAAAATTGTAAATTATTATTTTTTATATTTTATAGGTTTTAAAAAATTTAACGAGACTGAAAGGCTTGATAGATTTAGACTCTTCTGAAGAGGAAAAAGACGACAAATCAGAAGAAAGGAAATCTCCAAAAGAAGCAGCAAGAAGAAATTTGTTTACCAGCAGCGATGAAGATGACATTTTTGACACTAAAAAGGCTAAGAAAAAGAAGAAAAAGTCAGATGTAAGAAATGTGTACACTTTTTTCTGAAATTAACTAATATTTAAATAAATCATTAAAATTAATATTTTGATTTGTTCGATGAGAATGAAGAAAATGAAAGTACTTCAAAACTAAAAAGAAATCTAAAATTTTATATTTTGTTAATTATAAAAGTTCAGATCCAAATAGAGTAACATTTTTTTGAATTTTATAATTGATTATTATTACTTTTTAGAGTGTTTTTAAAATTTAAATATTTGAAAAAAGAAGACAAATTAATAATATTGCTGGAAATAAAAAAAACTTGCTTTATTTTTAAAATTTAATTTTTTAGAAATCAACAAAAATAAGCGACTTGATAGATTCAGAATCAGATGATGATCGACCAAAAAAAGATAATGAGTCTGAGCAAAATTCTACAGCCTTAAGTGGCGATGAGTTGAAGAAAAAAAAGAAGCCAAAAGCTGATCGGGTAATTTATTTCATACTGACTTTATAATTTTAACCCTTAGAGCACTTAGTGTCTAAATTGAAGATTTTTTGACTTCAAAAAACTTTTACATTTTTTCGTGTTTTTTTTTCAATAAATTTTGTTTTAAAAAGTCTTTTTGTATACAATTTTATTTTTCAGAATCTATTAATGATAAATAATTATATTTTATCTGTACAAAAATAATTAAAAACATTGAAAAAAATCGAAAATTTCAAGGTATGTTGTAGATATACTATAGAGTATCAAAGGGTTAGATTTATTATCCCTAATTATGTTACGAAATATCTACACGAAAAAAGTTTTAATCTTTATTGTAATTGAGATAAAATAATAATGTATTTTCTTTTTGTTTAGAAATTATTATCAAGAAAAAGTAAAGACAATGCAAAACTGGAAATTAAAAGTGAAACTCAAAGACTGCTAAGAGAAGAATACGTTTCTTTACCTTACCATCGACCAAAACAACGTACTTTGGAAGAGTTTTTGAACAGGAAAAAAACTGTTGTTCCAAGTGCACCGACCATAGCTGCTAAATTAGCAATGTACTCTGATATTGTAAGGTAAAAAACTGCAATAACATGATAATTCATTTTTACAAATATTTATTACAAATTTTGTTAACACAATTTTTAACCTTTTTAGTAAAGTTGCTGAAGAAAAAGAAAAAGAGGCCGAAGTTTTTTTCGACTCCGAGGATTCCTCTGAGGAAAACAGTGACGACGATATTAAATCAGAAAAAGACAAAGAAGAAGAGCTAAATAGAAATGTAGAAAATTTGGTTTCTCAAATCTCATCAGCAGATCCAGTTGAAAACAAAGAAATGTCAGAACTGCAAGAAAATTCAATTTCACAAATAACATCGAAAGACGAGACAGAAAATAAAATGGAAATTGAAAATCAAGATAAAACAGAAACCCAAAATGAGACACAAAATCAAATTGAAACAGGAAACAAAGATGTACCAAATGTAGAAGAGAAAGACTTAGTAACTGCAGAAATTCCTCAAACCGAAAACGAAGATTTGACCGAAGAAATGGACATTGATTTCACTCTGGATGACATGAAAGAAACAGATGATGAAATTATTCAGGCAAATAAAGAGGTAGATGCAGAATTAAACGAATACCTTGAGTCAATACAAACAGAAAATCCAGAAAATTTTAAACCTAAAGATTTCCACGTAGTTGATCCTTGTGAATTTGAAAAAGTCAAAGGCAATCTTGATGATGACAGTCAGCTAATTCACCTACAATTAGACTCCATCGAAAATTCCCTAGCCAAAGAAAAATCACCAATACCTGATTCTGAAAAAAAATCCAGTCAACTTTCGATTCGAGAACAACTTCGTCATTCAGTGGGAGACTTTCGTCCGAAAATGAGTGGTGATGCAGAAATGGTGATTGACTTTTCGTCAGGCACTGGAACTCTGAGAAAAAAGGGCGTTGACAATTTGATGGAACGTTTTATGAAGCACAATGTTTCATACAAAAGGAAGAAGCCTGCAGAGGAGAAAAAAGTCGACGACGACGTGATAATTCTCGAGGACGAAAGTGACAATCCGAAATTGAAAAAACCAGGGGTAAAAATGAGAATGTTCAAAGAGCTCTTGAAACAGCAGATTGTCACAGAAAGGTACAACGAGTGGAAGAAAAAAGAAGAGGAGGAAAAAGAGTTGGACAAAAAGGTCAAAGACATCGAGGACAACGACGAGGACAAAAATGAGATTGAAGCAATTTTGGATTTGGATGAAGAGGAGGATTTGGAAGATGAAGAGGAGAGTGAGCCTGAAGATGATGGCTACTTGTTCAAAGAGAAGAAGAGGAAAACGTGTATATTCGCAGACGATGAAGCTCAAGAAGCGTCTGATGAAGAGGGAGTTGAAGAGAAGGAAGAAGAAGATGAAGAGGAAGAAGATGAGGAAAGTGAAGAAGATGAGAAGGAAGAGGAAGAGCCCAGGAAATTGAGTAGAATAGTTAGGGCTTTTGAGGATGACAGTGAAGAGGATGAAGATTCGGATTTGCCAAAGCAGGTGGAAGAGGAGACAAATTCGAAATCGAATTTTGAAAGAAGAAACACTAGTACTGACATGTTTTCAAATCATTCGCTCATAAATGAAAATTCGAGTGAAAAAGACGATTTTGAGTGTCAGCAACCTAGACCTACACCTGATGAAAGTAGCCAGTCAAAGGACGAAGTAAAAAGTACAGATAATGCTGATAAAAAGAGCTCAGAATTTGAAAATGACTTCACGTCATTTGACGATTTGATTGTAAGTAAATGGTGAAATTTGTTTTTCATTTTTTTATTGAGGTTTTAATTTTTCATTTTTTGTTTAGGTGTCTCCAAAGAAAAAAGAGCCTAGTAAAAAAGTAGACCTGAAAAGCTGGTTGAATAAGCAGACAAAATTGTTTGACAATTCTTCAAATAACTCAGCGGTTAATGAAGAGGAGTTGATTGGCATATGTTCAGGCAGATTTGCTGAATCACAAATGTCTAAAGCTTCTCAACCAGAATCATCAGGATCTTTGGGTAGCTATATGGAGTTTTTTAATAATACAAAATATTATTGGTTTGAAATGTATTTATTTGATATTTTGTGATTCAGGATTGTCTTCTCAAAAAGGTTCATCAAAACTGGCAAATTCAACTGAATCATCGTCATTAATAGGACTCATTGGTAAATAATAATTAATTTTAGCTCATTTTTTCAGACTTTTTTTAATTGACAAATTGTGTCCAAGAAGAATTTGAAAGCTGTCTAGAAAATTGTACTGATAATAGCCAGAGTTTCAGAAAATATTTTTTTAAACAAACAAACCGTTGCATAAATCTAGTTTTAAGTTTTAATTTAAATTTTTAAATATTTAAAACTATTTTTAATATAATACCTATCAAAAAATATAAAAAATAGAATCAAGGTGTATAAAATTGTTCTGCTAACTTGATTTTTTTTGTAATTAACTTATTAATCAAAGTCTTATTATTAACTAATTTTTAAGAGTTTTTTGTTGAAAATTTTCGGTAACTTCCTGCATTGTTCACTAATTCAAAAACACTTATAAATTAATGTATAATCATCACTATATACATATTTTGTATTTAAAAAAAATAAAAATGATAATAAAAATATTTGCAGATCAAACTCAAAAGCAAGGAACCGAAGAGTCCCAGTTAATGGCCATATGTTCCGGAACTTTTATGACTCAAGATGGCGAAAAAAAAGGAGATGACAGTCAATCAGCAAACGATAAACTTGAAGACAATTTAATGGGAAATCTGTCTGAAGATGAAGAGGAGGAAGACTTTACCAAAAAATCAAAAAAAAAATTGACAAAAGTTAAACCCTTAGCTCTATCAGACGACGATGAAAATAATTCAGATTTATTATCAGACGAAGAGTCAGAAATTGAAGAGGACGAAGTGGAAGAACAGCTTATCGAGTATGATTCTGAAGAAAATGAAGTTATTGTAGTTCCAATGAAAAACATGAAGAAATACGCGAAGTCGAAATTTTTGGACAACGAAGCTGAGCTGAGTGGTAGTGAGGCGGATTCGGAAGACGAAGAGGAAAAGGGTCCGGATGGGTATGAAGCAGATGAAGCTGACCAGGAGGATATTGATCAGGATCGAGTGAGAGATGAGTTGGGAAAGATACATATCAAAAAATTACTCGACGAAGATCAGAGAAACGTGAGATTCCTTCAGGAAATATATTTCGATGATGGAGACTTGCATTCGGATGGTGGAGGTCGTCAAAGACAATTTAGATGGAGGAATTTAGGTAAAACTAATTTTTATTATGTACTCATTTTTATTTCTCGGATTTATGTTAATTTGTTATTTTTTGATTTCAGATAAAATTGAGGACAGTCTTGTGAACAGAGGTCTGGATGAAAATGAAATGGACATGGAAGACGAAGAGGGCGAAGCTTCACAAATAAAGGAGAGATACGAACAAAACAAATTTTTTGAAAAACTAATGGTAAATCTTTTGTTGAATTTTTTTTTCCCCCAAATAACACTAGAAGGACGGAAGAAAAATAGGCTATTTTTTAAAGTTAATCATAAATTAAATAATCTTTCCAAAATTAAAATAAAATTTATTGCTTATCGAAATTTGAAGTTTCAACAACAACAAATAGTATTTTATTTTCAATAGAACATTACACTATTTATTTAAATTTATAAAATACAAATTTTTTTATGGGTCCAAATGACCCGGCTGTCCTTATAGTGTTAAACATTATATTTTAGTATAATCATTTTTTTAGCAAGAGAAAAACGAGAACAACGAGTTGGAGGATGAATTTAAAGACAGTCAGGTATTTCAAGTTGGTCTCAAAGTTACTAAAAAATCGATTAAGTCAGTGACTGAAGAGACAACAGAAACTGTGGAGACTGTAATTAAAAAACCCAGTCACACTCAAGAAAGTTCGTTGATGCCATCAATGTTGTCAAGTGTGTTGGGAATTGCAACAAAAAAAGTTTTAACTACACCAGTAATTATTTATTTTATCTTTATTTAATATTAATAGTGCCTGAAAATTCAACTGATTCTAGGGACCAATTAATTGATATAGATCAGAGAATTTATTAAATAATTTCACGAAATAAGAGAAAATTTGAAATTATTATTTGTAACTAATAAAATAGTACGATTTGAAAAAAAATTTACCATAATTCATATAATTAAGTAACATATTTATAATAGCTGATGATTATCCAGATATTTTTAAAATAAAGATATATTTTTAATCTTATAAATTCATAGTAAATACTATAAAATTAATATGTCTATAAATGATAAATTTAACTTTTTCCACTGTTGGTGCTGTAATTAATAATTTAAATGATTTTCTGATCTAAATTCACGAATAAATTAATACTTATACCAATATTTCTTATTTTCATATAAAAAATTGATCTATGTACACTTCTTAATTATAAACAACTTTTTTGTAAATAATAATTTTACATTTTTCATAATTTTTTGTAGAAATTTTTGGAAAATCTTCTGAATAGTCAATTAATTGACGTGTAAATTAATTGGCAAATTCAATTAATTGAATTTTCATTCAGCACAAAATGTTAAACAAGAAAAACATATTTTACATACTTATGAATTTCAGAAACTTGTGAAAGGTTCTTTTCTTGCTCGAGGTCGAGATGAATTGAATCGAATAGCATCAAAATTGAATCCAGACAAGGAGTTGGTATTAACAAAGTCAATAGTCACTTTTCAACAAATTAGTCCTTCTGTTTATAAAAAGCAAAAGAATCGTAATGTTAATGAAGAGGAGGAAAAAGACTCGAATATGCAGGTATTAACAAAGATTGGATTTCACAAACTTATTTTTATTTCAAACTTATTTTAAAAACAATTATAAAAAGAAACTTAAAAAAAAGCTCAGTTAAATTTATTTGATTAACAAAATATTTTAAAACATAAGAACTTCAATTTTACAGTAATATAGAATTAAATATTAATATTAATTTTTTATTTTCAGAAAGGTAAAAGGAAGTCTGTTTCAGAAAGCACTCCAGAGGTTGTTAAAAAACGGAAAACCCACGAAGGCACGAGCAGCAAAAGATTATTTTAAAAAGAATCGACATCAAAATAGTGTACATAATATTTCTCTTTATATATATATGTAAATGTGTGTATACAAGTAAGTTGTTTATATCCAAATTTTATTTAATAAAAAAATATATATTCTTCTACAAAAAGATTATATCAATAAGATTTAGAAAAGTTTAAACAAATAAATTTTAAAAAAACTGCAATTGTAAATTATAATTGATTTTAAAACAGAATTCATTCTGCAGCTTTATATTCTTATTATTTTGCCGGCTAACAGCAGTTAATTTACTCGTTTTGATGTAAAAATATGAAAAACAATAAAGCACGAGTATGAAGAGTATATTTAGACGGTAATTCTATCTCATAATGTACATCGTTGCCTGCGGCGGATCTCCACTGCATTTAGGTAAACAACGCAAAATTGGTCTGCAATTCTGCGTCCACACACACAGAGTATCACGCTCATCTAAGGTTTCACAAAATACTTTCATATTTCATAAATCGATGCTATTTTAATCGGCTTATCACAGCAAGCGTAGTTATTTATTGCGTTTCGAATTTCGTTGCATTATAGACGAGCTTTTAATGGGCATTATTTTTGTATCATGCCAGCACCAGTCATGGTGTTTGCAACAGTTTGCCTTATCGACTTTACTTTTTCTTTATTTCAAAAAATATATTTTCATTTATTTTTCAGTAATTATGTATTTTGTTGATTGATGAATATTTATATTTGATATTTTTGTAAAAGTATGTTCTAAGTAACTTTTAATTATTTACAGGAATTATAATCTGTCGTGCTAAGAATTATAAGCGAAACAAAACCGCAAAGTAAGTAATAGTCCCGGGATCTTGATGGAACGTCGCCGATGAGCGAGAGCTTTTGCGGGGGGTTTTGTGTAAGCCGATTAAAGCATCACAGAATATGGGTTGGCTGGGTTGCGCTTGTCGTGCGATTTTGCTGTTGCAGCAGAGACACATTAAAATCGCATCAAATATGTATGAACTGTACGCCACTGCCGGTTCAATCCTCCGACTCGGAATATGGCTTAAGTCGTGCGTTTTTCAAGTATGCGTATGCAATATAAGTCGCTGGCAAATAAAGAGCTTTTTTTTTACTTTTATCCGCTTTCTTCTTTGGTTTATGCAAAAATAATGGAGCATTCCGGGAATATTTTGCAAACCTGTTAAAATTATTTGAAATGGTCATTATGTTAAAAGTGGAATATTGACTTGTGTACAAAGTTTCAGGGAATTTTGTTTTAAATGATTTTATTCTTTTATTTGTTGAGTTGTTCATACTTGTGAAAATTTAAGTTGTTTTATACATTTTTTTTAATTATTTGAAAAATATTGACGAAGTTGAATTAATTGAAAACTGTTGAGAACTTTAAGGGAATTAATAATGAGGAGCATGGAACATTGGACAGGACCCAAAAAATTTAATGTGATTTCAGAATATAGACTTGATGAAGACCACGAAATGAAATGGGATAAAATAAAAATGTTAGACATCGAGTCTCGTTGTTACAAATGTAAATATTTATAAATGCTGCAAATAAAATCTATTGAGAACACTTTAAATATGGTGCAGAAAGAATTAATAGCTTCCCTCGTTAAACTGGATTAGACATTTTTGATAAAATAAATTATAATAAAATTATTAAGAACAGTGCAACAGAAATTTCTTAATATACTGTGGAAAATCTAAGTAATTAAAATATATTAGAAAATCACAATAAATCTTAGTAAAACTTTCTTAATAATTCATAAGTAATTAAATTATAAGAAAACAGTCAAATATAACGCAAAAGTTTATAAAATAGTTCATTGTCTTTACTTATAGTTAACAAAATGAACTATTTATAATTGTTAGCACTTATTATGCTTTTTTGAATAATTTAATTTCTTAGTATGATTTTCCAATATGTTTTAGAGAAATAATTTATTTTTCCACAGTATATTGAGAAATTTCTGTTCCACTGTTCTTAATAATTTTATGATGATTTTTTTATTAAGAAAGTTTACGCTATTTTAACGAGGGCATTATATACAATCTTATAATTTACTCAGAAACACAAGACATCTAAAAAAAGAGAGAGAAAAAAAAATTCCAAAGCTAAGAATAAATGGCGGTTTGAAGGCTAAAAAATTGTTAACTCAAAATTTATACAACAACACGATGATAAACATTTTTTATGGTTCACACAAACAATTAAGTTTAAGCAAACGTGCTAACAATATATTTTATTAAGATAATAAAAACATTTTTGTTGTCTTTGAAAAAATTGGTCAACAAATACTTTAAAAATTAATTAACATAAATAATACAGAAGTAAATATTTTTGGTCATATTTAAAGAACTATTATTTGACATTTTCTTTTAAAGTTATATGTGAAGATTTGAATTTTAATTCTAAGAATAAAATTTAGTTTCCAAAAAGGATTTTTTGAATTGAACATTATTTTGTGCTGAGAGATGATTTTGGCTAATTCATACAGTCAGCGTATTTACAATAATGCACATGATCATCATTTTGAAATTAGATATATATTTGATACATGTTTGTATTACACTTGATGAACTGGATTAGCGCTGCAATATTAATGCAATAAAACCAAGGTATAGACTTGCATTTTAGTTAGAACATTGTTTATGTATAATAACGTTATTTAAAAAAAAAGATTCTACCAAGTTTAGTTACAAAGTTAAAACTAATTATCTTAGCTCTATAAATTTATTCCATGTTTTGTTATATCTTACTTTAAAATAGGTTTCAGCTCTAATTACTCTTTATAGTCTTTGATATTTATTCAAATTGAAATTGACATTTTTCTTACACAACTGAAAGTTGAATAAAAAATGTAATGACACTTGAATAAAAAATTTCTGCTCCATTGAATGATTTATTAAGTTTTAAACAAACTAATTTGAAATCAGAACTTTTGTTTGTGTTATAAATAATTAACTTATTGAATAATTAACAATAATCTAGCATTTGCACGTTTCCGAAATGATCAATACTTGAAACTTATAAATAATAGTCACAGAATTAGATAACAAAAATTGTAACAAAATAAATAAGTAAATCCTGTTTACAAGAAAGTACTCAGGTATTAAATAACTATATACACGTTTTGTTTAATGTACACACAAAATATTTCGCATTTCGCTCTGTGCATAAACTAAAAGCATCTAAACCGCTATTTATTTGAAACCCAACATCGTGCTCTGTGCATGTTAATAGACAATAAACTGTAGCGTTGAGCTCGTATTAGTTCGCGTAAATATTTGTTATTGCTAATATGATATTTAACGTTATCAGTTATATGTTAACAATTTTGTAACACATGTGTACATGAATTTGCAATATATTTTAAAACATTACTTTTCATTTTTTATTTGACTTCATTTGTATATATAAAAGTGAAATGAAGTTTCGAAAAATAGAATTTTTGTATTGACTTTTTGTACGTCAAAAGTTGGAGCAAATAATTAGCAATAATTGTGTTGATTGCTCGTTGATCGTTGCGGTTCGTTTGTGAAAGATTAAAAGTACGTATCTCGAGGATCTCTTGTCCAATTACAATGTGATTGTTTGGCCTCTAGTGTTTCCCAAGAGGCAAGAAGATTAACCCTAAGAATCGTTCAAACGTAAATATGGTTTTTCGGTTATCAGAATTTAGTTCTTCTGGTACAACTAAAAATAAAAAAAACAATTATAAAAAGTGTTTGTTTCGTTTTTAGTTGAAATTATTTTTATCATTAATAATAATTGCAAATCTTAAGACCCTCATGTTTTTCTTGAGTAATTATATAATTATTGTTATTGTATATATATAAAAGCACGAAAGAAATGTGGAATTATCAAGTTTGCTTCAATTTTGTATAAGTTTATTACAAACACATTAATGTAATGCGCAGCAAATAATGAATATGTTTCTTTCTGGAAAATTGCAACTCTGAGTATTTAAAGTTTTAATATCAAAAATTGTTTTATAAATACTTAACAAAGTATTTGCATATAGGCACGATTGAAACAACGATAGTAATGTTTCTCACGAAACAAATGTTATTGAAAAAAGAAATACTGTTTAATGTATTACTAGAATTACTGTGAAATTTTCTTTGCTGCAAGTTAAATTGAAGTTATGTAAATTTGAATTGCAATCTCTTTTCATCAAGTTCAAAATTTGTATATTAAATTATTTTTCATGTAATTACCTGTACATTCGTTTTAAAAATTATAGTAACTTTGTAATTACATAAATATGTTCGCAGAAAAAAACACATACGTCAATATACAAAATAATTGTACTCTGCTTTCATTTCTTTTATTTAACTCTATAATCTAGCATTATAAAAACATTTAAACTAATCCTTCATATAATTTTAATTAGTTTCAGACGATCTTGAGCAAAAATGGACAAATGCTTAACATTAACCAATTGGAGTGCAACCACAATGAAATACCTTATGCAATGTTCAGAATAACTATATGTATATGACCAAACATATCTTATTATCAATATAATCACTTGTGTAATATTTAACTACAGTATTTCGATCGGAAATTCATATAAATCAAAATTATTATGTTAAATTTTGTTTATTTAATGTACCCACAATTTATTTTAATTAAACCTAGGCTTTGTAAATGTTTTTGCAAATGCTAAACAAATTTTTCTGTCTAATCTTTGTAAATGTAGTACAAATATTATGCACCACCTTGTATCATTAAGTTAAGAACATTAACAAACAATTATAACGAGCATTTTAGTTTCAAGAAGGAAATAAAACAATTTCGAAAGGTAAAATAAGTTCACTCTGGATATTTCTTGCATAAACATCACCTCCAAAAAGAAACAAATATATTTCCAATACTCAATAAAAATAAATATATTAAAATTGTGGCAATTCGGGTTGAGTCTTAATTTGCAGGTAAAATAGATTAGAATTATAATTTTGTTTGGGCAATATTAGTTAGTGTTTATTTAACATTATTGCATTAATAAATATGATTATAACAAAAGGTTATCGATATAAATATTTAATAAATAAGTTTGATGAGTCACATATTATTGCATTTTTCTGTCTTACACATTTTTAATTCTAACAAATTGATATCAAAGTATATATAACAGTATACATGTTAAACTTTGTTAACTTAAAACAAATGATAAAGTCATATCATTTCAACTTCATCAAGAGCGCATTACATTTGCAAAAATACTTCTTTTAAAAATATTTTTTTACATATTTTCATCGAAGTATTTCATAGTTTACTTGTGACTGATAACATACACATATTAAATGTATCTTGTCTAGAAATATGTCTTTTCAAAATTAGTCCAAAGTTGTACCTAACAAAACTAACTATAATAAACTAAAAAAACGATATATACTATAAAAATGGTTAATTTTGTGATGTTGTCAAACTATGATATTTTGTATCGTGGTGTTTCGTACTGTTACCCCTCACCTCCCACTCAGAATGATTAAAAGATTGTCACACACGTGTCTGAGAATGTGACAAACATATTTGCAAAAATATTTGCATCGTCAGCGAATTGATTTATCAACGCATCATTCCAGGTGGCCCAATTTTGTTATCCCCGGCTGCTGTCTTCGACTCTCATCCATTAATGCTCGACTAAATTCTCTTGCCACCCGCGGCGTGGTTAGCCACCAGGTCCTGCCACCATAGGTCCACCTCCACCTCGCGCTGCACCGTAGAGGGGCTGCGACCAATCCCCAAGCGTGGCGGGTTTGCCCACCAACGGATACAGGAGGCCTTGCCTCGACTGCCTCTGACAGACGGCGTCTGGCCTGCGCCGACAGTGCTGCAATGCTTGTCGCCATTTAAACTCGTCGACCAGCATGCTCCACGGAACGTTACCCAGGGCCTACCTGCCTCCAGGTCTCAGCTACTTCGGGGGCTACTACGGTGAGGACTTCACTCATCCGGGTTTCACCCATGTCGCTCTGGAGAACCCCTACACCAGGCACCAGCAACTGGTCCAGAATCCCTGGCAGCCGGTTCCGCTGGACCTGTCTCTCAAACCCAGCAGCACTGATGAGTCCGAGGCCATCGAGGTTGACGATGAGGAGGACCGCAAAGACCGGGTCCAGAAGCGTCTGGAAAACAAGATCTTCAGTCAGGAAAAGGTCTTCAGTCTAGAAAACAAGATCTTTAGCGAGGATGAGACCATGCAGGTGGAGGTGCAGGATCATCTGGACCTGACCAAACCCGGGACCCTTCTGGACCTGCCTCTGAAGCACAAGTACCAGCAGTTCCCAACTCAGAAGATGGTCCTAACTAGTCCTCAGTCCAGCTACCAGCAGTTCCTGCTGTCTCCCCAGCAGAACCACCATCTGCACAGCATCCACGCTCCGATGACCCCACCCAGCACCCCGTCGCCGCCCCAGTGCCCCAAACGCAAATCCAAGGACGAAGACGTGCAACCGGAAATCGCCTCGCCCAAGCAGACTTCCATTCCAACTGTGGAGAAGATCACCAAGACCAAGAAGAAGCACGTGGCCAGGAGACTTAAGTTCGACGAGGACACCAGCAGTCCGGTTTCGGGTACCGTGATCCTGGGACCAGATGAGGCCGTGGTCACTGGCGACATCGACCCGGCCTTCAATGTCGTCGAGGTCACCGAGGAGGCCAGAGCGGAGCTGGCGAAGATCGAAAATCGACTGGGACCTTACCAGTGCAAATTATGTCGGCAGTTGTACGAGGACGCGTTCCAGCTGGCGCAGCACCGGTGCTCCAGAATAGCCCACGTTGAGTACCGGTGCCCGGAGTGCGATAAGAGGTTCTCTTGTCCGGCGAACTTGGCGTCGCACCGCAGGTGGCACAAGCCACGTGTTACCACTGGCGGTTCTGAGGCTGGCGCGTTGGCGCCGAACAATGCCGCTGGAGAGATCGCCTGCACCAAGTGCGAGGCGAAGTTTTCCAGACAGGCCGCGCTGAAGAAGCACATGTCAGTGCAGCACTCGGAGGCAAACAACAACGACAACAGTAATGTCAATAAGAATGACAGTCAGGATGGTCTGGAGAAGATGGTCCAGCAGATGCAGAACAATGAAGCGGCCTGACACCAGTTCCCGACGAGACCACTGCCGAGAAGACCCGGGATTTACTGGAGATTTGGCTTGGATTTGTTGTGAAGAGGGTTCGTTTTTGTGAGTGCACAATCAAAATGAAGAGAAGGTGTCAGGGAAAGTGAGTACAGTGCAATTGTGATAGAAGGATGACAATTATGGAAAACTACCCTTATATGACAACATTTTCCAATTTTTAATTTTAATTATTCACACGTACACAAAATAAGTTGCAAAGTAGTTTCGAGTTTTTAGAATATCTTGTGACATATAGGGTAGATGACACACAATTTTACCATAGAAGCTTTCTTTTCTATGTATGTATGTATTTATTTATTTATACAAAATGCAATTCAGAAAGAGTTAGCATTTTTATTCATATTTGTTTCAATAATTTACACCGTGTCTATATTCCTTTTTTGTCATTTTTTTTTGTTTTTCCATATATTTATTTTACAGTTTTGTTAAGCTTGTTTGCTTGGGTATGATTGAGCGAACTATAAATATATATATATATTTCAATTTTGATCTAGTGATAATAATCGTAACGTTACACCTAGTCATAATCAAGTCATATTACGTAATCACATGTATTGTAAAAATATACGAATCGTTGATAAAACGCACATAGAGCTTTATTATGAGAATATCAGCTATGGGGATTATCATGTTAATTGATAGAAATCTTGAATAACAAAAATTATAATTCGAATCTAGTCATGTCTATGCAAATTATAAATTGTTTATAAGTGAAGGTGTCTGTGTCATTTAATAGTATTTAAATAAAAAAAGTCATAGATTTTAATAATACAAAATAGAAAGAAATAGTACTGTAAAATAACTGCAATATGTTCCAATGTCACGTATATTTAAATATAAAAAGTGATAAAGATATTTCAAAAAAAGTATACTAGCTTTTATTGTGCGAACTTTGCAGAATGTCTAACGTAAGTTAATTCATGTTAAATTTATGGCCAAAAATGATTGAAAGACAACACGAGTCGTTAGTAGACTTAGGGTGTATAACAGTATAAATACGAAGGTGAAAGGTAACAGTAATGCATCGTGTCACGATTAAATTGAATATAATTGTAAATGAGATTGTAGATATTTATACACGAATGCGAGATTTTTTTTAATTTATTATTTCAAGTGTCAAACAGTGAGCAGTTTTTGTAAATTAATTAAATACAAGTTTAGAGTCAATCAACTATTTTATTTATTGTAATTTTACAGACTAAAAATAATAATTTATTTGTGTGAGTTGTGACAACAATTTATACAATTAATTCATATTTATTTTTACAGTAATTTAATATATAGACGAGATTTTTAAATGTAAATACATTTTTTACTTACATATTTAGTTTGATAAACTTTATCAAATTAATAAAAATAATCGCTGTTTGAGTAACATGTACTTAAATGATTTCTATTTTTTTGAGTTTCAAGATTTTTATTTAAATCAATTTAAAAAATCAACTTAATTAAAAAAGTCTGATACATGTTGTATATTGATTTAAAATGTATATATTTTTTTTTTCTATAAATAATGCAATTCAGTATTCAAAATAATAAGCAATTCATAAGTATCAAATTTTGAGATGATTTTTGATATTATAAAATGTTATAAAAACATTTATATTGTCCATAAATAATATCATATAACAAAAATTGTTTGTGTAACGGTATTAATAAACAAGTTCATAAATTTATATATACAAAAAAAAGAAAATAATAAATTCATTTTTGTCGTTCAATGTAGAAAGAATTCAAATTTGACAATTGATTTACATTACGAAAATGACATTAATTTCATAACACATGTAATAATAATAATAATAATAATAATAAATAAAAGTCATTTATTATAATTAATTGAAAAAATGTATATTCATTTTGCAGAATATTAAAAAATATTATTATTGTAAATAATTTTTGAATCATAAGAAAACGGAAAATAGAAATCATTAAAAATTTTAATAATAAAAGTATAAAATGTTAAATAATTAAAAAAAAATAATAATAATTTTAGTTTAATTTTTTCGTATTTTTAAACAAATCTGTTGTATAATTAATTTAATTACAATTGATAAATTACATTTAAATAGTACTAGATTTATAATTGCAGCATGTTTCAGGAAATTAACATGCTGCAAAAAAAGACAACAAATTAGAAACATCAAATTCAATGATTAACTATTATAATTAAATAAAATATATAACAATCTAATAAATGAAAAACATTTTACTTTCACTGTTCTTTTGTCAAAACTGGATTATAAATAATTGAAAAAAAAAAACAAACAAAAAAAATAGTTTAAATTTAATAGTTTGAATTTATACAAAACTTTTCAATCACTTTTAGCATTAGCGTAGTATAATGTTTGTAACGTGCAGTGTCAAGCTAATAAATTTGTGCAATTTTTAGGAAAATAATGTGATTCAGATTTGTATTTATTTGTATTATAAAAATCCAACGAATGTTCAATTGTAATTGATAAATTACAGACTTTTAATTTTATTGAAAATTGTTCAAAATAAAAAATTAATTTTAAAAAAGTATACATTTAAGTAAAAACTCAAAAATTCTTCTAAAAAATTACAATTTCATTTCAATTAAAAAATCACTTGAATTGTCAAACTAAACCAACAGTTTAAACAAAATTGCAACCAAGAAATTGAACATTTTTTGGAACTTTAGATTTAATCTTACTTTAAGGTGTTTGCTTTTTATTTTGATTTTTGTTTAGTTCCTCAATTATTTGTCATTCTACTTCAATAGAATGAAAGAGTACCGTCTAGTCCAAAGAAACAATTGTAGAATAATTGAATGCAAATCATCAGTGTAAATATATTTATTTAAACAAATTAATTTAACAAACAGGGTTTAAATTAGTTTTATGCTTGTATCATTAGGTTTTACGAAAAATTTTGTATTACGGCAATTACTTATACTTAAATTATTGTATATATAATTTCATCGTCTGTAAACGATCATTTGTGTGAAATTTGAATTGCAAAATTGATGTCTTTAAAAAATACAGTGAATAACAAAAAAAAACTAATCAAATTTGTCCTAACATTTAATAAATCCACGTAATTTAAAATGAATAAAATTGACTGTAGTAAATGTTCTTAAATATAAAAAAATATACTTTTTTTTATCTGTGCTAAAAATTATTTCGCCTAGTGTAAAAACAAAAATTGTACAAATGTAAATTAATCGACGTTCTTATGTCTTAAGCATCGAGTTTGTAAATTATTGTAAATGTTACGTCCAAAATTATCAGCGACTATAATAATATAATAATAATTGTAACATTTTATTGTTTCGCGCAAAATATTATGAAATAAAGTGTCAAGATGATTCTTGAAAAGAAAATAAACCTTTTTCTCTCGCAATATTTTAATCCCTTTCACCCTGGAGACAATAATTGTTTAAAAAAATAGATTAGCTTCAATTTGTGGGGAAAAAATTATTATTATATTTTGATATATTGAAGTAACGAAGAGAAACTGATTTTAGTAAGAAGCATTGTCCAGGGATGATGCGGACCGATATTACCAGCATGTCGACATAATGCCCTCTCGTACGACTTATACAGAAGGGATTGGTACAGCCCTGTAATCTTCGCGAAACCTTTGTGCCAGCCGGATAAAAAGATCTGTCGCACCCTTCGCTACGCCCAACTTGAGTTAGAGCACTTTAAACCCCGCGAGGTCGATTTAGCCGAAAAAATGTCAACATTTTATATATATTTTTTATTCCATAAAGTTCTTTTACAACTAATTTTTTAT
>JABFPM010001713.1:0-19000 GCA_022817325.1 Idris sp. 1 HC-2018
TCAAATATAACATTTTATAAAGTTTGTTTTGAAAACGTTGAAGAAAACGTTTCGTAGACCTTTTTATAACATATTGAAAACATAAATAAGATAAATCAAAAAAATGTTTGAGAATCTCGCTCATAACGTTTTAGAGAGACTAAAAAGTATTAGTCATAAATGGTTTACGAAATGTTTTCTTCAACGTTTTCAAAACAAACTTTATAAAATGTTATATTTGACATTGAATCTTCATAACGTATTGTAAACGTTATCAAAACTACATTCTAATATTTCATAAAACGTATACGAAACTCTATTTTAACCAAATTAATGCAACATGTGATAGTTTTTACGATGATTTGAAAACATTAATAAAATAATTTATAACGTTTTAAAAACGATAAAGATGAGGGTTGAGAATAATACTCTTAAAACGATGTCAAAACGTTACTGCTCTGTATGGGATTCTTTGTGAGGAGTAAAATCTCGATCGCTGTGGGAGAGATTCCTTGTGGGGAGATTCCATGTGGGGGGTTACGACTGTATTGTCTAACAATTTTAAAATTGCCCTTAATGAAAACCTAAATTCAATTTTACATATTAATGCAAATTTCGGTTGATTTTCAGATTCAATAACTTATTATGCGGACAAAAACAAGGATAGTGAAGAAACAAAAAGCAACGAAGAATTATTAGATGAATACAAAAATCTAATTGACACTTATGGTATCTTGGAATTTATTCAAGATCCTTTCCACCATCGTGACACAGAAACCTGGAAGGTGGAAAGATCTAAACTACAAAGGTTTATAGTAAGCAGTGAACTTGGTTCCATAGAGAAGACTAGCATTGATTTTTTGGTTCTTCAACCATGGAAATTTGGAGTTATAAGTGAATCACTTGAAAAAGCACGTTTCATAAATGAATCGCAAAAAGTGATTGTAGATGCAGGATGCGGGGACATCGATGACAATTTTGTTGTTGATTTTTCTGTGGGAATTTCGGCGCTCATTTTAAAGGGCGGCGCACCCACCAAATCGTTCAAGTATAATAGACTTTTGAGAATCGAAGAAGAATTAGGGAAAAAAGCCTATTTTGCTGCAGAAAAACTTAAAGAAATGTTTAAAAACGATAATGATTATTGAAATCATATTGATCCATTCAATCGAGAAAATCAAAAATGAAAGTAATAATCAAACAAGATCTTACCATCTCCGGTACAATAAAATCCGTTAAATCGATCAAAGTAGGTGTTTTGGAAGCGTTCGTGGTTTCCATAAAGAGTTCGCATCATTCCTGGCCAAGGTCTTCGAAATACCAAGTAACCTTCACCCTCACCTTCGATTACATGGCCATCTTCGTCTAGCAATTCCGGTAATACACCAAAGAACGGAAAACTCTGTACAAAAATGTCAGTTACAAAAGAATTAATTAAAAATAAAATTGATCGTGTAAATGTCAATGAATTTTATAATTATTAACAAATATAATTGTTCATATACTGAAATACACAATTAGCTGTATTAATGCGTTTTAATTAAATTGCTTTAATTATGTAACAATCTTGATTACAATCGTTATAATAAGCCACCAATTAATATTACGGTTTGAGTTTTTAAGTTTTAAATTAAATAGAAAAGAGACCCACTGCTGATCCAGGTTTCATAGGAGTTGCCCCAGGTAGAGGAGTAATCACATGTCCTCCAGTCTCGGTCTGCCAGAAAGTGTCAGATATACTACACCGGCCATGACCGACCAGATTATAAAACCACAGCCAAGCTTCTGAGTTGATTGGTTCTCCTACGGAGCCTAAAACCTAAGAAGACAATTTTTTCTGTCAATTTTGTTTTTATACAATTGACATCATTTAAAATAAATTAAAATAAGTACCTTTAAAGAACTAAGGTCATGCTTCTTTACAAGATCATCGCCAAACTTCATCAGAGACCTGATGGCAGTTGGTGCAGTGTAAAATTGGTTAACCTTATATTTATCGATCACTGACCAGTAACGATCATTTGTAGGATGAAAAGGCGTTCCTTCAAACTGAAATAAAACCAAATTAAATTGATTTCAATCTTTATCATACAAATTTTAGTTTTTAATTAAATATTTTAAAAAGTTTAAGATGCTAACCAGGACGGAAGTAGCACCATTAGCCATGGGTCCATAAACAACATAAGTGTGGCCGGTAATCCAGCCGATGTCAGCAGTGCACCAGTAAACATCACCCGGATGATAGTCAAAAACATATTTAAAGGTAGTTGCTGCGTATATGAGGTAGCCTGCTGTGGTGTGCAATACACCTTTTGGTTTTCCAGTTGATCCACTGTTAACGAGATATAAATAAATAAGTACCAATAATAATTAATATCACCAGGGTGTGTCGACACAATTTTTTTACTTCCTAGAATCGAAGTTTTCTGATAAAAAAAGATACTTGTAGTAATTTTTTCAAAACTTTAGGAAGCGCTAGAGAACCTCAAAAATTCTATTTTTAGTATTATTTTCACATTAAAACTCGTAAATTGTTTTAGATCAATCGGATTACACCAAATTTATCTAGTATCCTTTTTATTTAATCTTGTGCCTGGCTTATTGAAATTTAACTTTTTTCAAAAATTTGAACAAAAAAAATTATTTATTGCTTCAAATTGAGTTTTAATTATTATCATAAAATCAATGCAGAAAAACATTTTTTTGTATTTTGCAAATATAATTAAACCAAAATTTAATATTTAGCGATATTAGTAATATTTTATTTTTTTAATTTTTTAAAAAAATATCACTATTAACTCTATAACCCCACGTATAGAAATTTCAATATTAGGCTTATTTTTTTCATTGATAAAACTTTCTTTTAACCCTACGGGAAAGCTCCTATCATTATTTGCGGATAAGTTATCAACAATATGGTTTTTTGATGTTTCTTGTGTAAAACCCAAAGGTGGTCAAACAGGGTTATTTTCATTATTTTATTCATACAGATTGTTTTGTTCTATCAGTAAGAGTTTTATTCATCTTTTACAACAAAATTTATGAATGAAAAGTCACTTAATAAAAATGTTTAAGTAATTATTTCAAATAAAAATTTAAACTAATCATAGCGAATGTGTATAATACTGAAAAAGTTTGAAAACATTTTTAGTTTATGAAAAAGAAACATTATTATGAATATTTAGGACGTTAAAGTTTTTTTATAAAAGTCTATTAAAAGGCATATAATTATTTAAAATAATAATATTATTATATTATTATATGATAATAAAATAAAACATAATTTAAAGCAACAATAAATACTTTTTTTAAATTTTTGAAAAAGTTAAATTTCAACAGGCCGGACACAAGATTAAATAAATAGGAATAAACTGGATAAACTTGTGTAACCTTCGAAGAACATTAATGTGAGAAAAAATATCCAAAAGAAGGCATAATGCGATTGATCTAAAACAATTTATGATTTTAAAGTGTAGTGGGCCAAAAAAATTTCAACCCACCCCAATAATTATCACATTTTTCAATATCCTTAAAGTGATTTTTCAACCAATTAGCTCCTCCATTAGTGCGAGAGAGATGGACAAATGTATGAGTTTAAATGTATGAGCAGAACAGAGCTATTCGACTGAAAAATCAGCAGCTAATTAATAAGAGCTTCAATAAAAAGTTAATGAAAACTTAAAAAATATTTGAAAAATGTCTTATTATACCTGGTATACAAAATAAAAAGTGGATCTTCTGCTGACATCCAAACCGGATAACAACTGTCATCTGCGTCATCCATTTCGTCGTGCCACCAGCAGTCCCGGTCATCATCCCAGGGAACATCTTCTGCTTTGTTATTGACGGAGCCATTCGTTGCTCCGTTTGTTCGAACAACTAAAAGTTAAATTACAAAATTACCAATCTAATCTTTACTTTTTTCTTTCAGATCAAATAAAGTTATTTAAATAAAGGTACCTTTTTCCTGTGGATTAGTTAGTCGGCGCAAATGCGCCACCACGCAACAGCACTCAATTTCATGGCCCTGTTTTTTCACCTTGTCCATCGCTTCATTGCATATGGCCTTTAACAGAAGGAGCTTCTCGCCTCGGAATACACCGTCTGCTGTGACCAAAACTTTGGCCTGGGAGTCCAAAATTCGTTCCGCAAGCGAGTCCGAGGAATAACCACCAAACTAAAAGAAGTAATTTCAATACAATAAAAAAACGAAAAGAAAGTACAACATTTTAATGAATACATTGTAAATTTATGAAACACTTGGAGTTTCAAGTGATGCTTTTCTCAAGTTAATGACTTTGGCCTTGACTTAAGGTTTGTGTAAAAAATATTATAATTAATAATGAATTTTCATAAGGCCACTTTAAATGTTCTCAATTTATCTATACAACTTACATTTCGCATGTTCACATTGTGCTATAAATATCTTTGTTAATTATTATAATTAAAAATAAAAATGTCAATTTAATTTTTTAAAACTAAGTCTATATAAAAAGTTTACAAATGAATGTTGATTAATAATGACAAGATTCTGACAAGAAATAGTTGGCAATGACTTTTACTTTAAATTCAAAACTTAAAATTTAATTAATTAGATTTTAAATTGTTATATGCAATTTGTATGACTAATTTTATGAGTACATAAGTACATTAGAGTATCAAAGAAAACATCGGATGACTTATTGTTACTTGAATCGTAATAGCAGAAGAGACATTGCGATTGGTTTATGTCAACTAATTACAATTTTACCGCCGTCTCGTTTAAAGCCACAATCAATACAAATTTGTTAATTTCATATATAATGAAAAAAGAAACGTGTAAACATTTAAAAATGCATTTTAATTAAAAAAAATAAAGATATTGAATATTTAAATATAAATTGTTTTTTCAAATGATAATTTCATTTAAAGAAATATATATATCGATTATTGAAAAATGAATAATCATATTAAAAATAATTTGAAAAAATGTATCAATTAGTTTGACAAAATTTAATTATTAATCAAAAAATTTGCATGTTTATATCATTGTTTAAAAACGTTGTAATGAATATGGAACTTGTAAAAATATAGGTCATCCGTAATGCAGTTATATTTTCCTATTAAAATTGTAATTTAATAGGAGTAAAAGTATATTAAATTTGTCGGTTAAATTTTCTGCGGCTTATACAAATATAAATCTAAATTTGATATCAGGGACACAATTTTACTGCTAACTTTATTAAATCAATTTTTTGTTAGACTTATTATAAATTTAAAAATAATTATAGCTTTAATCTTCAAATTAACAAAACAACTAATTTAATTTGATACTAAATAAAATTCAATGCAAAAAAGTTAATTTTATGTTTTTCTGTTTCTAGACATAATATTATTGAAATGTCTTATTTTTGTCTACTAAAAGTCTCTCCGAGACTATTTCTTAGTATTGTTTTTAAAATTATATAAATTTTGTTATTCAATTAATTGATGGATAAAAAGTGTTTTATGTTTTTAAAGGAATATTTTGATATAACATTTTAAGAAAAATTTTAGTATTATAATTTGATTAACCTAAAATGAAGTTTAGATCTTAATCGTTCGATTAATTATTTAACTTGGTCATAATTATTTGTACACAAAGAAATGCAGAATACTCCATTTAACTGTAATTACAAATTGAATGTTTTGTTTTAATCAAATTAAAATTATTATTAGAAAAAAACCTACCACAACACTATGTATAGCACCAATTCGCGTACAAGCCAGCATCACAATCGGTAATTCTAATATCATTGGCATATAAATGGCCACTCGGTCCCCTTTGTTCACCCCTTTTGACTTAAGAACATTTGCAAATTTACAAACTTGTTCCAAAAGTTTTCGATACGTCAGTCGTGAATAATCATCTGGATCGTTACCTTCCCTGCAATGAAAAAAAATTCATAAATTATTATTGTAAAATACAAGAAAAGGTCGGGCAAAAATGAAAAAATTATAAGTTTGTTTTATTGCGTAATCTCAACGCTAAATTTATACTTGTTATTTATAAAGTTTTCAATCAATACTTGCATACATTAACTTTATCTCAAACTGTATTATACACAATTGATTGTTTTTTTGCCAAACTTTTTTTCACCCAATCTGTTTGTGATTCTTAACAAAAATTAACAAGTTTTTACCAGCCTTTTTATAACAATACAGTTTGATTTAGGCGATTTTTGTCGGAGATTCGATTCTTTGGCAATGACTCGATAAATGACTTGCTTCTATTTTGCATAACCATGAATATTGCCAATCAGAGGTTCTCAACCGAGCCAACGCCAAATAATATTGATTGATAATCAATTAAAATTCTAAAAACTTTGCTATTTAAGTAAAATTAATAAATTTAAATAAATATAAAGTGTATAATATCATTTGAAGTAATTAATATGATGTATAACATTATATTTATGATTTATACTACATTCGAAAAGGTTTTTGTTTCAGTTAATTGGCTTTGTAAATCAAATTAATTAAAAACGCCATAAGACCTGGAAAATTGTTTTTAATGATACCAGAAAAAGAGATTCAAAATAAAATAATTCATAATAACGATCTTGTTTGCGTCGCGGAAAATTGTTTATTTTGCATCGCATGACGTACGCTTACTTTTACGCAAAACCATTTACCAAATGTTAACAAAAAGAATTTTTTATTATCACACAGTTATATAATTTTCATATATTTTATTAACATAATTCTAAATCTAACAATTATATTAAATTCAAGCATTTCAGTTGTTAAAATTTAATAGCAAAAAAATTACAAACTTGTAATCTATACAAAATTTGTCACATTAATAAACAAAGTGGATAACCCTTTTTAAATTTATAAAGTTCCAACATATTTACTACAAATTAAATGAAAAAAATTGTCAATTTTAAATTTAAATGTCAAATTAATCAAAGATAACGAGAAAATGTTTCTTATCTTCTTTTCAAATGTATGTTCATTAATCAATAACACGCAAGTTAAGTTACAGTGGCAAACTTTCTTCTTCTGATAAAACTTGTTTATTTTTCCTAAGAATTTCTTTTGTGAAATTAATCATTCTTTTTAAATGTACCAGTAAAACGCAATTTTGTCGCCGAGCCCACTTTTAACATTTTTGTCCAGCAAGTTGAAGCTGATGTTCGTTGTTGCACCCTCCATCCATTTAATGTATATATCTCCAGCATTGCGATCAAAATTGTACGAAAAAAATTTGTCATCTGTAGTACTTGTTTCCCAATAAAACTCCTTGGCTATATTTCCCCAAAATTGTGCCGGATTTTTTATTGATCTGCAAAGATAAAAAAAGTATTATATTTTGTAAACAATCAGTTGTTTATATTGTTAATAAATCAGAATATTTAATCTTAAAAAGGATATAAATAAAGTTAAATCTTCTCAAAAAAGAATTTGGTTACAAATATATTAACCACAAAGAATGTTTTTTTGTGTTCAAATAAATGTTATTCTGACTTTTATATTTTTGTTGGAACATTTTCTCAATTAAATAAAGCATTGCGTCAGTGAAATTCATGAAACGACAAATAGTTCTATAACGTCCAGACGACATGTTGAATATAACATGACGAGATCGAGCGGAAGTCATTGAGTGCAGACTTTGCTCGCGCTGTTTTACGGAATTCAAATAAAAATTACAAATTTGATTAATAAAAATGTGTTTTCTCTGCAGTAATTTAGTTGAATATTTCAAGTGCGCACATCTGCTGGGCGAATCGATATACCGACTTCATTTCGTGTATTAAAATTGTGTGACCTAGAGCACAATATTCTCAAGTACAAAGGTCTCGCGTTTTCTTTTCCACTTTTATCTTTTCTTCTTATTACAGGTTAATTTGAAATAAAATATCATTTCACAAGGAAATTGAATTTCAAAGTAATTTCTGGAATTCAAGTGCAATATTGTAAACTATATTATGACAAATTTTGATCAATATTTATTATATTTTGTGAGACTGAAAAAAGTTATGCATCGTCATAGCTTTATCTTTTCAAACTGTAAATGAAATTATAATGACTGCAACACAAAATATTCCCCAATATTCTCCGAGTTAGTTAACATGCATAGCAATGCAAATGCAGTCTCTTCTTCTAAAATATAAATACATAAATTAATTAAATTAAAAATAAATCATTATTTGAAAATATAGGCCATGTCGATTTATTGTAAGCCTAAATTTAAATTTTGTATTAACAACTTTTTATTGATGATTCATAATTATTATTTATTATAGTATGGATAAATAAATTTTGTTCCAGACATTTTTTTTATTACAAAATATAAACGTCAGAACTAATATAAAACATATAAAGCTTTATTTGTATGGGGCATTTTATCGATAATATTTATTTTACTTTCAATTGTCATTAGAAATGTATTTTTTAACTTTTTTCGAGTAATCAAAATGTAATTTTTTTTATTTCTTAATAATAATTTTTTTGCCAAATTTTAACAGCAATACAAGTTTAATTATTTAATATTATAAAAATTAGTTTAAAAAATTTATTTGATAGGGAATTCTGTAAAACTAATTATAATCTTTAATTAAACTGTGTTTCTGTTAACATTGTACATACATGTTGTGAAACAAAGTGAAACCATACGCAAATTCAAATTAATTCAAACTGCTGGATACAGTTTCACGAAACGTCAATTTGATTTCATAATGCAATCATCGCGTGTTACAGTTTTGTTTTGTGAACATTTTGTTTTTATTCTATTTGAAAAAGTTATCAGTTGTAAATTCTGAATTAATATTATATTTATTAATAATAAAATAAATAACCCTTTTTTTCAACAAAAAAAAAAGTTAAGATTGTTTTAAAGTCAAGATAATATTAGCTGATTTTTATTGTTTTATTCATTTTGTAAGTAAGAGTATAAAAATTATTATTTATCGATTAGGTTCATTCAGTGTATCTTTTCCAATATGTTTTGACATTTGAGAAAAGTTAAATAATATTATTTCCAGGCAAATGCTTTTTTTCTTATTCCTTTTATCGTTCTTTATTTTTTAATGAAATTTCAGCATTTAAATTAATATTACAAATTAATAACATTTAAATTTAATTAAAATACTATAATAGCATTTTTGAAATATAAAAATAATTTTAATTGTCTATTAAGATATTTTATTACAACAATTTTTTATTTAAATTTAACATTTTTTAATATTTTTTTTTAAATATAGCAAAATATAAATAATATGCTTAAATGTTATAGGTGAGATGAACAATATTAAGGGGATTAATGTATAATAATTTCATCGATTTACTTATTTAAAGATACTTTTATCAAAGAAATCACAATGAATTGTAAACATAGTGAACCAGAAAAGCAACTTTTATAAGAAAATATTCTAAGTTTATTTTTCTTATCTTTTTTTTTGAAATTTATTTCTAAAATAGTCAGTCATATTACATAACTATCAATTAATTATACTTATTTAAATATTTTATAATTATAAAATTTTTAACAATTAAAAGAAAATCTTAATTTGAATGAATAACAAGCAAACAATACTGCAAATAAAGTTTAAAATAATTTCCAATTCATCGAAAGTAATTCTCGTGTGAATTAAGTAATAAGTTAGCAATTTATATGCATGAAATAAATATTAATAGAAAGTAAATTTATAACAATTTATTTGTCTACTTTTATTGTCGCGAAAATAAATTTCTTGATACAAATTGGAATATTTTGTTTAAACAAGTGCAATAACTAGTTCAAAAATATTGTATAACTATTTTGAAATAAGTATAAAATGTACTTTTAAATATGGAATTAACATTTGAATAAATTTAATTTTAAAGATACTTTTGTTATTAATAAACACTTTTGTTATTAACAGAAAAATATCAAATTAATATCGTAATATTTGGTCATCGTACTACACACTGAAACAACAAATTGTATTTCAACATTGAGTCATTCTTGAGTAAAAATGAAAATTTTTATTATTCAATATTCATTTAATACCTCTTGTAAAAATTTAGTCTAACTTTTCATTAAAACAGATTACTTTTTTTTAAATAAATTACGGTATTTAAGTTTGCACTTAAAATAAATAAACTTAATAATTATTACTTTTTAGTATATATTTAAAATGTATTATCATATTAAATTTTCAAAGTACATTAAAATCTATTTTTACACAGAAAACATTGTAATTTTCGTAAATACTATTTGAAAAATATTTCAACATACTATTTTAAATATTTCAAAGCTTTTACAAAATAAATCTACAATTTTGTTATCGATCTAATTTTGTCCTTAAAGAATAAAAAACGTACTGTTCGTGCATTTGTCTGTATTGCTGCATGTCCTTGCAGTGCGCAACCTTCGACAGGCAAGGGTCGGGGTTGTAGATTTTGTCAGCCATTTTGGCACCTGCAGCACTTCCGTTGCAGTCGTGTAAATTATTAAATTATTCCGTCGATTGCACTTTCGAGTTAATGATCAAAGTACGCAACGCTGCTTGGGCCCCGACAGGTACGACGGCGTTTTGGTGGCTGAGTGCGTTTTGTGTCAGGGGCTGCGTGCGAGCGCCGAAGCTGCGACTCGACCGCGTCGGTAGAAGGACCGAGTGCGACTGTGCACGACGTCGATCACCCAGTCATAAACGTCCAGACTCACACATACACATTTATAAACGGATCGAGCATCATTGGCACCATTTTCAATTGGTACCGGCAAAGTCCTTTACTTAATAATTTTTTTTTTACAAATTTTATTTTTCACTAAATTATATTTAGGGGTAAATTAAATGATACAGAAGTTGTCTCTCTTTAAATCTTGTTACGTGTATATTTTTATAAAAGCTTGAAATATTTAAATTTTATAGTTAAAACTTTTTGTTAATATTTAAAAATTTGTTAATGTTTTTTTTTAATATCACGCGACATCATGTTAATATTCTTTATCTGTATGATAAAGATATCGCGTGTTAATGAAAAATTAGATATTCGATAGATGATAGCTTCTTATTGACGTAACAGTGAAAATTATTTAAAAATGTTGTCTGATGATCGGAAGATTGAAAAATTATAAATTAATTAAGAGTATATTGTGAAATAATAAAATAAAAGTTGCATTAAATATCAGAGTAGAAAAACTGTAAATTAGAATTTGTTTTAAATTTTACCAACAAATTAATAATTCATATTGAATTTTCATTTGCATTAAAAAAAATGTTATAAGAAATATTAATTGATTTAGTAAAAAAATTGTTAAATTCGTAATTTTTTTATAAGTAAAAAGAAAAGCTAAGATTTGGCTGTTCGAGTTTGCGCAAAAAAATTACGGACGAATAAAACATTAATTCAGAATATTTTATTCTTAGGAATAATACGTTAAAATGCTAATAATGGATTACATATGCTTTTAAATTATTTTTTTAAAACCTTCAAGTAGATAAAAAATAAATTAAGTTGTTTCTATATTTATACTTTATATACTCAATATAGTTTTAATTTTGAATTTTAACTTATAATTTATAAATAACTACAAAATTAATGAATATTTTGCTTTATTATACAGATTATTATTTAATTTTACCCATCATGTAATTAAACTAACATGTTTTTCTTGTAAACCGTAAAAACTGGTTTCTTTTATAACAATTTCTTTATTTTATAAAACGTTTTATTACTTCTCTGAATTTTTTCAACTGATGTAAATTTGATTCAAAGTTGATATAAATTTAAATTGATTATTAAATTTAAATAATTTGTTTGAATTATTAAATTTATAATTTTTAATAAATATTTTATAATAACGATGTATAAATTTGTGAATCATTTCTGTTTGAAAAGTGCACTGCCAGTAAAAAAATAAAAATCAAATCAAATTATTAATCTAATTTAATTTAATTTACCAATTATAATTTTTGTTGTATTATAGTTATACAGTTAAATAACAAAATTTTCTTTATCTTTATCGATGTACATAATTTTTAAACTTAATTAAATTTTAACTTTTAACAAATACATTACTAAAGATGGGAATAATTAAAAGGTAGAAAAGTGACGAAAAAAATGTAATAACAATGTTTTTAGTCGAAAATTCGATATTTAGGATTGTTCCTTAGAATAATTAGTTTGAAAACAAATTTTTAGCTGAAAATATTGACAAGTATTTAAATTTAGAACATTTTAATTAAGAGATTAGTTTTTGAACATTAAAAATGTTCAGCTAAAATTTTGTTTTTAACTTTTAATCATTTACATCATTAATTCTATTCTTTTTAGTTTGTTCATATCTTTTTCTTGAACAAAAATTATTCTATTTTTTCTTTTTTTTGATTTATTTAAACTCTATTTTTAAACAATATATTCATATTAATATGTTCATAAATAAGAAAAGAATCGAACAGAATAAATTATTAGCTTCGCATATCAAGTAGTATAATGTTGTAATCTGATAACAAAATTCAAATAGCAATTAGTTACTTTCATACTGATAAATATGAAAAGTTGTTTAATTTTATATTAAAGCTAATCATTCATCACTATTTAATGTTATGTTCCAAACTAAAAATGTCTTACTTGTACCAACCCTTAACACTAATTTTTTCCATATATATTTAAATAACTTAATTTTCAATTATCTTTAACTAGCTTTAAATATTTAATTACTTAATCAAATTCATTTAAATTTTAACTAGGATTACTCTTAGTTTCAGCTTGCACATCGCTGGAAAATAGTGGTTTCAATACTTCATATACATTTCCATTTTTTTGTCCTAAAAATTATAAACAAATAATTAAAAATACTAATTTTAATTATTCAAAAATTTAACTGAAGTTTTATTTTTTTCTGCTAACCTTTAACCACTTTTTTTTCCCGAAATCCAGTGAGGGCTAAAAATAATTAAATATTTTTAATTATTAAATTTGATAAAAATAAAATTAAATTATTTTAGAATTACCAATCACAGACCAAATTTGTGGGATCTTTGTAAGCTTGGGTGAAAAGCACTACAAAATCCTGCCAAGTGTAGATTTTACATTTTGATAGCGTAAACCATTGCAAAGCATGCCCTGATAACAATTTTGGGATAATTTTCAGCATCGCATCGTCAGTCAGCTTAGCTTCTCTCTTCTTCTCGGACAATTTATCAATAAATAAGTAAGCATCCATGCGTTTTGGGTTATTGAACATGATGTCGTACTTGAAATCTGCTGCTTTTTTGGCTGATGAAACAGATTTTGGTCGATTTTCAATTTCCGACAACTTAACAGTTTCTCGATCTCTGTAACTATTAAAATTGAATTTTATTTTCTAAAAAGGTATAAACGTTAATAATTAATTTTATTCAAATTTTATAGTAATTAATATTAAAAACATAGAGCTCAAATTTATTACCTTTCGGAAATAAAACAAATTCTGCGAACTCGTTTTTGCTCCATTTTGCCTGTTAACCAAATTTATAATTTAATATTTTTAATCACAATTCAATTTATTTATAATAGTAACATTTTATTCAAAACATAAAAAGTTTTACTTAAATAATCAAAACTTTCTTATAACATAAATAAGATTGAAAATATCTTATATTTATTTATTATCCGAACTCAATGACAAATATTATCTAGCTAGTCATTTAAATCTGCTATACATTGTTTTGAAAGTTGTTACTAATCATTTCGCTTTAACTGTATTTATTTGTGAAAATATTATTCAAGCTCTTGTTCCGTTCGATAGTGTTTACATCTTTAAAAATATATACACAAAATAAACTGCCCAGCTTACTCCAAATAAACATTTTCTGTAGCGCCACCAATTTCATAATTATTAACTACATTGTATACGAGTAATTAGAAAAAAATTAACACTTATTCAAGTTATAAAAAATACTTTATTTTAAACATCAGCCTGGTAGAATACAAAAAACAAACGTGCTTCAAATTCATCGTTTTGAACAATGCTTTTTTACATGATAAATTTTTTATTTAAATACACGAATAAGAAGATAACTTTTACTGCGATATAAATCGACCTAAATGGTTCAAATGTTTAAGTCTGGAAAAAAAAGTCGGTTACGATTCTGTTTATTACAAAAATATATGTCAATAAATTTCAAGCAAAAATCTTGATTCAGTATGTACACTCTCATCCACACTATTGCACACATTTACAACATTCACTAATTTAATTCGACGTTTACAATGATTCGATCACAGTCTTTAAGTTGAAGAAGGCGCTTGGTGTTTGTACAACATTAGCTTATGCGGCGTGAGCAGTCCGAGCAAATCATTGTCCTGCAATCGAAAGCTGCAGGAGTCAACGATGGGCGCGGTGACCGGTAACGAGTACACCTCGCCGCCGGTTTTTGTGCTCCAGAGTTGCACGCTCTTATTGCTTTCGTTGCTCGCGACAACAATCGTGTCGTTGGGCATGTTCATGTAACAGGAGCGCGTGATCCGCTGCTGAATGGTGCCGCTGTTGAAAGTGTGCACGACGTCGCAGTGGATTTCATTTTCCTGGTCCTTTCTCACGAGGCACACCAGGTGGCGTACATCCGCGAGTTGTTCCTTTTTGTTTGCGCGACAAGAGAATAAAGCGTGACTGCTGCTCTCGTCATAACGGACACTCATAAATGGACCCTTGATGTCCAGGCACTTGGAGCTCGTATTGCCACCATGGTACATGTACGCCCAGCAACTGTTCAGGTGGCAGGCCAGAAACCCGTGTACACCGCAATGCGGCGATGGAAATGATGATACTCCGGCGAGGGAAACCACCGGAGATCTATAATCAATTTTATTTTATCTTTACATTCTTATAAGAAAATTAAATTAAATGATTAATGTAAATTGAGTTTTTACTTGTCGTGGGAATTTGAGAGATCCTCTACAGTCCCACTTAAATGTCTTATATCATATTTTAAAATGTGACCATTGTTCGTTCCCACATGAAAATTGTTTCCAGATTCCCTTGACCAGCAGCACGACCAAAGTCCCACACCTGCGTTTCTGTACTTATGAACCTAAAAATAAAAAGACAATTTTTATATTTGACTTTTTGATATGAACAAAATAAAAGAAATCTTACTATCGAACACGAACGAACATCGAAAAGCACACTATTTTCGTCCTTTCCCACACTAAGACCCATGTTGGGATCGACGGTGGAAAACGTTATATCTCGAACAGCGTCATTGTGTGCGTGAATAAATGCCAAGGGGCTCATAGTATCGAGTACGATTTTTCGAAAACCATGTTGCAAAGGAGAGTTAGTTGGCGACACCATTGAGGTGATCAAGGTTCGGTGCCAGGGGTTGTACGCCATGGCTTTGCTTTGTCCGTATTTACATATATCGAGGTCTTGCACGTGAGCCAAAAATGATGGTTTCGCTGTTTCAATTCGAGTCGTTAGAATTTGCTGAAGTTGTAATACTCGAGATTCCAGGTTTTGAATTTTGATTTCTTGCGCTGAGTTTCGTGACTTCAGTGAGTCTATGCTTTGAAGGTACTCGTTTTTTTTCATCTCAGCTTCTCTCAGATCTTCTTTTACCTGTAAAATAAAGAGCAACATTTTAGATTGATTGCATTTGAAATGGATGTATAAAAATTGTGTTTACCCTTTCAAGTTCGGCAGTGTCAATAGCCACCAGTCTTTTTGCGTAAAGCACACGTATGTCCTTTCTATTTGCTTTTGTGTTACACTCTGGGCATCGTCTATCAGAATTTCTCAAAGCCTCCAACCATTTCTTAATGCAGCTTTGTCCAAACAAGTGCCCGCACTTCAGACTGCAAAGACGATGTTCACCGTAATTACTCCACAAGTCCAAACAAATTGAACATTTCTCGGCATCGTCAACAGTTTCGTCTAATTCATTTTCAACATCTTCTAATTTTGCTCTTTTTGCCGGTATTTCTTCATCTACAAACATTTTCATAGTATATATTCTTTGTTTTTATAACAAATTCAACGAATTAAATTTATATTAAACATACAATAAATTTTTTATTTTTGATTTTACAATACAATTTGACAAATTTAACAATAACTAAGACGAAAAAATTAGGTAAACACGATTTGAAAAGTACTGTAATCAATATGTATAATATATGCTCTGAAAATGACTCTGGATAAGAGTCGAAACGTTTGCTATTTCAGTTAGACAATAATAACAAATTCTACATTAAGTGAAAACTTAAGGTGTTTTCTTTTATTCCGATTAATACTAATGAACTTAAATAATCGTAAAGAAATGTGTGCAAACAATTTTTTTTACAAATTTATAACATCTGAAAGCAACCTATGGACATGTTTTGTTGATCAAGCATAATAACTTCGGAGTTATCGGAGTCTATTTCTCCGATTGCCACTTGCATCTCTTGATTTTCATGGATTCGTTGCACTTCATTGGCTATTAAGTATCCCAAATTTTGTATTCCCTGAACTTGTAAGAAATCTTCATTTATTGCTACTTGTCCACCTGGATCTGGAGCATTATTCATACCAATAATGTCAACAATTTCGATTATATTTCGATTACCTATATAAATCAAATTTAGAAAAAAACATTCGATTAAAAATAAATTTATTATTATTTTTGCAGAACTAGTTTTAAATTATTTTAATTTAACATGCATAAATTTAATAAGTTTTGCAAGATTTAATTTAAATAGCAATTTATAGTATGACAGTAATCCTTTATGTGAACTTCAGAAAGAAAAAAAATAACGCGATGTTCCTCACATTTTTTTCAAATGACGTGTCCTTTCGAGAAAATGAATATCATAACATTAGGCAAACAATTTTTCTACTAAATTTTATTCACTTCAAACAAAAGTTTTGATGTAAACATTAAAATCTCGACTTGTTTTAACTAACAAAATTAAAAGTAAAAATCGTACAATACTAAGTACGTTTATCTTTAATTTAAGAAAAAAAACAACAGATTTTTACAAAACACCATAACACAAGTAGGGACAAAACAAAAAAACTTACTCTCTTCATCAGCCATAGTTTTATCCTTAGTAAATCAAAACATTGGTCTTAAAAAATGTGGAATGAATTTGTTTTAAATAAAATTAACTTCTACAAAATTAACGTCTAGTTTTTACATAAATTATAAATAATGTTAGTTATTTCAAATTGAATGGCGTCATCATTTAAGTTAAATGAATAGAGATGGTCGCCATTTTAGAATTTACTGTTGCTTTTTATTACTTTCCTAATTTCGCATGCGAATCTCTCATATATGTATTATGGATATCACTTTTAGGGGTTATGTTTAGCTGACCAGCTGATGGGTGCATGTGTATTTCTGTCTTTGTTTTTTTTTCAAACATTAGACAAAGATGCTGATATGTCAACAACAAAGAACTCCAGAATTTTAGTTTTTTTTCTTATACATAAATATAAAGCATCAATAAATAAAAAAAACAAACAAAAATAAAATAATAAAATTTTTACTGTCAACTATTTTAAATGGTAAATTTCGAATTAAAATGTCCTCAAGAATACAATTTTTCAGTTAAAATAATTTACTTCATTAGAAGTTATTTGTTTAATTGTAAGTATGCAACAATAACGTTATAACGTTGTATTTAAAAATTGTTTACAAATTTGAAATTCGCGCCACTTTAAAGGTTAACTTTATTAAGTGTTTTTTTTTATAAAGTTGGCAGCGCCATTTCCGGAACAACGCGACGACGTAAGCATAAAGAAGAACGCCATTTTCATTTTGGATTTGAGCCTCGCTAAGCTGAGGCACTACGCTCGTTCGTTCGGGAATAAATTCGACTGGTAAATCTGGATAACAAAAAGGGCTAAATCGTGGCGCATTGCAAGCCGCAGACTCGGTCGTTTAAGCGGCTTTCGAAACAGTCGTCCAGGATATCAACTCTAGTAAGTTAGGTGAGTCAGCGGCGGATCTTAACGCGATACGTTTACACACCCTTTCCACACGAGTCACGGGACCCGAGAGACGCAACTCACAACAAACAATTAGTTTACTCAACAAAAATAAAAAATTAATAAAAAAATCAAAAGGACATTGTTAGTTGGAAGATCTCTAGTTTTGATTGGAGTTCGCGGCATCATTCCGCCGTTTTTTTGGTACGTTGATTGAGTTTCATTTTACGTTTAGAACCAACATTTTGCGCACATGCGCACTTGCGTAATGTTATATTGATTTTTTATCTCTCTCTCTTTCTCTATCTGCTCTATATCCTTGTCTACAATTGACGTCACGATGCAGAGATTACCCAGCGAGACAATGTGACAAATTAATTATTTTAACTTTGACAATTTTATTTCTCTTGTTTTCTTTTTTTTTTATTTATTTCAATTGTTTTAATTTTTTTATTTTGAAACACGAATTTTGACAATTGATAAGAGAGAAAATTGATGAATAAACAATCTCATTGTTTAGTGTCGATAAAATCCCTTACTTCCCCCAAAAAAATATCATGGATGATGTTTGTTATTTTTTTTTCTTTTTGTTTTGAATATTCTACTTTTGTGGTAAGTAAGGATCAACGAATCTAGTCGAGGAGCTGACGAATCTGGAGCTAGTCTCATCAGTTCGGCAAGACAAACAAATTTATTTAAGAGAAATAATCATTTTGAAAATTCGTTCTGACTCTGTGCGAATGATAATCGGTTGGGAAAGTAAACTTAATTTATTATATATCAGTAAAATGTAATAGTTTTTTCTTTTGTTTTAATAATTACAATAAAAGGTAAGTTGAAAAAAAGCAAAAGAAAAAAAAACTTTTTTTTCAATTATAAATATAGTTAACTGAATTTAGTTCATATTTTTCGGAACATATTCTGCGTACTTCAACACTTTTATTATTTGTGATTATATAACATAAAAATTTTAGTGTTATGTAATACATTATATAATTGATAGTTCAAGTAACATTTATTCAAATAATATCTAGTAATGTACAATAATTTGAATAATATACAATTTAATATAAAAAAACCCTCAAAGCAATTTTGTAAGATTGATTAACAATTTACAAG
>JABFPM010001714.1:0-18998 GCA_022817325.1 Idris sp. 1 HC-2018
TTTTCTACACTCCAGTAGTGCATGTTATGCTGATTAACGCCACCATGGTTTATGAATGAGGACTCATCTGAAAAAAGTACATTATTGAAGAAATTAGGGTTTATTTGTATTTGATCAAGTGCCCATTAACAAAACTCCATCCTATTACGAAAATCATCGCCATGCAGTTCTTGATACAGTGAAATGTGATACGGGTGATACTTATGACGATGCAATATTTTGTGAATATTACCTACAGAAATTTCCGAATCTGCATGCAATTGTCGAATGCTTACCTCTGGGTTTTGTCGAACAGCTGCTAATACAGCTATTTCAATACTTCCCCAGTAACAGTTGTTCTTCGTTTTCTCTTTTTGGTTTGTACACTGCCATCTGATGTAAAAACATTCACAACTTTGTAAAAAAAAGAACGTGATTGAACATTTTTGGGAAAACGCTGGGCATACAGAATGGTAGCATCATCAATATTCCTTCTGCATTCACCATAAATCAAAATCTTTGCAATTTTTCCATCTACTGTTTCAGCATTCATTTTCAAAATTTTTGGAAGGTGTTTTCAGTTCTTATTATCGAAGAAGAGTGAGCTCTCACCGCGTTGCTCTGCTCTCTAAATCTGAATGTGTGAAAAATTCACTTATTTTGAGTGTGAACAATATTTTCACATGAAAATAAGTGAAAAATCTCTTTTTTTTGCGTGAACAATTTTTTTCACAATAAAATAAGTGAAAATTTGTTTTATGAAAAAGTGAATTATAATTTCACTTAAAAATAAGTGAATTGTTCTTGGAATAAAATAGGATGCCCATATATTTTGTTTCCATGCGTTGCCTTTATAAATAATACAAAAAAAAATGATTAACGATCACAGTTATCATTATTGTTATTAATTTTTTTTGAAAATGATATAATTTTGAAAAAATTATAATATTATTAATAACAAATTTAAAATAAATGTTGAAATAATGAAACTGGTAATAATTGCCATATCATAAATTTACAATAATTTTTGTAATTTATTAATTTCAAACACCTGAATCACAATTGTGAGTTGAATAACGCACCAGGAGTAGCGCCCCGCTCTGCCCGCTATCTGTACTCTGAACGTGCTACCGCCCGACACGACGGTGACCAGCATCCGTCAAAAGTTGCACGCTAACGTTCACCTGAATAAAGTTTGTTAATTTGCCAAGAAAAAAGTTGTCGAGCGACTTTGTTTTCGGTAAATCGATAATATCGTGATTATTTTATTTCAAACAAATAATAAAGTGTTTCAAGTTTTTATTCATTTATTTGTTGTGTGTTTTAAACATTGTTTGCATTTGAGGTTATCTCAACCCAATGAGATAACAGTTTGCTTGATAAGAGTGGTTTTGTGAGTGCAAACGGATCTTTGTCGTTGGAAAAGGTCACCTGAAAATCGCAAAAATCTAATCGGATCAATGATCGCATCGATTTGCATTTGAGGTTTCTCAACCCAATAAAATAACAGTTAGCCTGACACGAATGTTTTTGTGAGTGCAAACGGATCTTTGTCGCTGGAAAAGGTCACCTGAAAATTGCAAAAATCTAATCGGATCAACGATCGCATCAGTGATCGGATCAACGCGTACGAGTCACTGAAAAATCGGTTTTATTTAGTAAGTTTAGCGGTTTTGTTTACCCTTGTTTAGCAAGTTCGTTATTTTGATTTCTTTATTTATGATTACCGAATTTTGTTGTTGAGAATTTCATTTTCATATTGTTTATTTCAATTTTTCACAGATTTTTGTTTGAGCGCCAACAAATTTGTTTTCGACCAATCAGGGACGAGCTTACATAGCGTCATGTTTTGAAAAACGCAGCTGTCATTTGATCCCGCCAAAAGCTTGCGAGTGAAAGCGTCACTTTGTCTTGAAGAAACCAAAATCACGCTAGCTGTTCAAGGAAATTTTGATTCGTGAGTGAATCATACGTGAAGGCTGAAATACCGCGTAATTTTACAGGACGTGCCAGAATTTAGCACGCCAAGAAAAGGCATCCCCGTCGAGTAAGTGATTCGGCTTGTTGATTCAAAAAACAAAAGTTATAACATTTTCGAGACTAATTGTTAAGGTTTATTTTGTGTTTTTTTTTTATTTTTTTTTATTTTGCTATTGATTTTGGTTTTGACAGTGATATTTTGAAAGTTCTGTAATTGTGTGAGGTACCAAACTTAACCTCAAAAATATTGGCAATTTCAGTTCCAATTTTTATTATAAAAAAATAATTTAAAATTTAAACTACTCGAACTTTGGACAACAGTTTTTAAGTGTTTATTTTTGTTATTATCTGTTTCGTTTATTTGTTAACCTTATTGAAAATTTGTAAAGAAATTTAAGTGGCTTGAATTTTTTGAATGAAATTGAGAATGTTTGGCACTCATACTCGTTCATAATTTTTTTTCATTCTCGCAGACGAATGCCACCCTCAGAGTATTTTTCAAAAATGAATTTAAAGTTCATTAACATTGATCGTTATATTTTAAACGATTTTATTTATATTTTGTTCACTTTTTTTTATTATCAAAGCTTATTAGTATTGGTCGTAATGTTTTGAACGCTTTTATTTATATTTAAGTCACTTTTAAAATATATTTTGCACTGCGCAATTTTGCAGAACGCGCCAAAATATTGCACGCGAAGACGTGGCTTTGCCGTCGAGCAAGTAGTTCGACTCAAACAAAAAAAATTATAACGTTTTCGAGACTAATTGTTGAGGTTTATTTTGTGTTTTTTTTGTTTTATTTTGCGATTGATTTTAGTTTTGATAGTGATATTTTAAAAGCTCTGTAATTGCGTGAGGTACTAAACCTATTCTCAAAAACATTGCCAATCTCAGTTTTAATTTTTATTAAAGAGAAATCAATTAAAAAATAAATTGCCTAAACTTTCGACAACAGTTTTTAGGTATTAAATTTGTTTATTAACTGTTTGTTATTTTGATACAAGATTGCATTTTCACAATATATTATTCAACTTTTACAAATATTATATTATTATATAATACAAAAAATGCATTTTTTCATTTCACAGGTTTTATTAATCAACCAAAAACAATTTTTTTTTTCATTTGATTCATCGAGACAGATTAGATGTTAGTATGTCATTATCAAAATTGAATCCCGTGGAATTAAGAAAAAAACTTGAAGCTGTCTTTGACGATGACTCAACTTTGAACATTTTGGAAGGTAAAATTTTTTCTTTCGTTATTTATATTTATGCCAATGTCATAATTTATCAGTCTGCAGGATGAAAATTAGTCGATTTAATTTCATCGTACAATTGAATGAAAAATAATACGGGTGACCATATAAGAATCAACAGACAGAAATACCTACTTGGATTCGAATTTAAAAAACACTATGCGTTTTTTCAAGTTTAGCAACTTGAATGACGAGATAGATTCGAATATATATTATTAAATATATATTTAAATAATATAAGAATAAATAATCAAAAATACTAAAGTGGATCCAAATTTTGATTTTACTGTCAGGTTTTTTAATTTAGCAACTTGATTTCGAGATGGAATCAAATTGTATTTTACATATTAAATGCAATTTGATTTGAATCATTTTCTTACTATATTTTATGACAGTTTAAAAAAATCAATTAATTGTATTTAAATATATATTTAAATAATCGATATAAAATAAAAATAAACAACCAAAACTACAAAAGAGAATCCGAATTTAGAGTTCACTTTAAGTTTTATTTTTATTTTACAATTTCACCACACGATGGATTCAAGTTATATTTTCAATTTAAATGCAATTTCATTCGAATTATTTTTAAAGTGAATATTATGATAGTTTCTTATTGAATAATGATAGAATTCAATTAATTTAAATTTACGTTAATAAAATGTAAGAATAAACAACTATGAATACTAACGTGAATTCGATTTGCAAAACTACAATGAGTTGATTACAGGTTAGTTTCGAATTTTATTTTGAATTTGAATGAAATTCAATTCGAATCATTCTAAATTCAACTGTGACTTATAATGTGATATTTTTTCTCGTTGTTCATAAATAAACTTTTCTCGGTTTTTCGAAAAGTTTTTCTCAGTAAACTTCTATTTTATAATTTATACAACAACTATTTATTTCATCGGTCGCAATTTTTGTTTTACTATATAACATTTTTCACCGGATTTTTTTTAAATTTCGAAGTCAAGTAACTCTTTTGAAATAAGATTAATATAGGCTAAAATATTTTACATAATATGTTTTACTGTAAATTCTACAGAACAATTTACAGATAGTGATTGATTCATTACAAATCATGGACCACCTTAAATGTTTTCTGTGTGAGCAAATGATAGGCGGAGGTCTAGATGGTTTGTCGGAACATTTGACAAGAGACCACTGTCTGACATTGGGACTTGGTTTTAGCGGAGATGGTTTTGTTTGCGCACAAAATGGATGTCTTCGAAGTTTCAAACATTTCTACAATTTACGAAGACACATCAGAGCTTCGCATTTAAATGAACCAGGGCCTGTTTTGCCTGATCCAGAAATTGAGCATGCGCAAGAAGATGGATTTAATGATGATCAGGAAGAAGAGTATGACAATATTCAGGAAATCGGGAACCCATGTAATAAAGATGAAGTTGTTAATGACGAAATAAGTGATGATGGTCTTATTCAAGAATATGAAGATGACGAAATTTATTTACGACAGCTCGTAGTTCGAATGATTGGTCGACTGCAGTCTCACGGTTCCTTGACAGGATCAATGGTTCAATCCATTTTAGAGGAAATGGAGGAGATATTTGCGAAGCAACAAAAATTGGTACAGCAAAAGGTGGTGAATCGATTGAAATTAGGAGAAATCATTGATGAGAACTTAATCATCGACATGCAAAATATCACTGACTGGCACAGCCCATTTCAAGGACTCAAAACTTATGAACAACAAATCAAAGCGTTGATAAAATATTTTGGGTACATTGAACCAATCGAGATACCTCTAGGAAAACGCACAGATGTTAGACTTGATGAAGCAAGCTGTACCTATATTCCTGAACAGGTCATGGAATCATTTCAATACATTTCTGTTGTCGAAGTATTGAAAATGGTTTTATCAAGTCCAGACATCAGACAAGCTATCGAAGATGAACAACTTTCCCCTGAGGGAATCCTGGGGTCTTTCATTGACGGAGACTGCTACAAATCGCACTCGTTATTTCAAAAATTCAAACACGCAATCAGATTGAAAATTTACTACGATGAACTTGAGATTGTCAATCCTCTAGGTTCGAAAACGGGAGTTCACAAGTTGGGTGTATTTTATTACCAAATTGCTAATCTACCAAAACATATGAACTCGCAAATTAACAGCGTACACATTCTTCTTTTGTTTCGTTACGTTGACGCTTTGAAGTACTCGTTTGACCGGATATTAGGACCATTCTTGGAAGACTTGAGGAAACTAGAAAGTGACCAGGGAATAACAATTACTTTCGGAGATGAAGAATACGTCTTTCACGCGACGATAGAGAGTTTTTGTGGAGACGGATTGGCAGTTCATCAAGTCTTTAATTTATTGAGCCCATCAGCGAATTTGTTTTTCCGTCTGTGCTTGTATACTAGAGATGATTTGCACAATGGATTTCTGGAAAAAAAACAAGAGCGAACAAAAGCAGTTTTCAGCGAACACTACAGTCGCCTTGAAAACAATAACTTTTCAAGAAAAATCATGACTGAAACAGGAGTGAAAGGGAAGTGTTGCCTCAACCAATCCCGCTTTTTCCACATTTCGCAGAATAAAATATTTGACATCATGCACGATCTTCTGTGCGGCGTGTGCCCAATGGTCATAAAGTTGGTCCTTCATCATTACATATCTGTGCGCAAACTCTTCAAAGTCGATTACTTGAACAAAGCAATATCGATGTTTAATTATGGTTACATGGAACGAAACAACAAGCCTTCAGCAAACTTTACAGACACAAATTCTAACGCAGGGGATCACAAACTGAGTCAGAAAGCGATGCAAACATGGTGTCTCATCAGTGCAATGCCTTTTCTGTTGGCCGACAAAGTTGACGAAGATGATGATCACATGGGACTCATCTTATACTTGCTGCAAATTATGGAATTGGTATTTGCACCAAAGCTGATGCGTTCCTCGCTGGACTACTTGGATGAACTTATAAGTGATTTAATCATCTCGTTTCGAAATCTCTTTCCTGACGTGGATTTGATCAATAAATTCCACCACATGACTCATTACGCTGATTGTATAGCCTGGTCCGGTCCAATTGTTCAGTTTGATTGTATGCGTTTTGAAGGAAAGCACAATGAGGTGAAGACAAGAGCTCAAAATGTACACAATTTTAAAAATCCTCCGAAAACTCTAATCAGAATTTCACAGTGTGTACAAAGTGCCAAATGGGGAGCTGCAGACGTCAAAATGAATTCTTTTAAGGTTCAGAACGGAAAAACTCACACAGTTTCTGAGTTGTTAAGTAGACAACATTTATTGGATTTAAATTATGAAGATAACAATCAAGTTTTCGTGGCAACGTCGGTTTTTTACAATGGGGTCGAATTCAGGAAGGGATTGTTTGTGTTACTAGAATCATCAAGTTCGAGGACGGATGACTTGCCACTATACTCTCGAATTGAGGAAATTGTGATACTTCCCAAAAATCGATGTTTTCTTCTGACTGCAGTCTATGAAACACTTATCTTTGACGTCAGCGTTCACGCGTTTCGCATTCAAATCGACCCCATGAATATAATTTACCGATAGATGTCTCTACTCTACCATTTTACAAGCCATTCTCTCATTGGACAAAGTCAAAATCGAGTGATTTTTACATCAGCCACCGGCACATAATATTGTGACAGCATTCCAAGGGTAAGCTATAGGGAATGCGTCTGCTTCATGTGTTAAAACTGCATTGGCAATGTCATTTTGAAACTTCTAAAAGGCTTGTTCAGTTCAAATTCATTTTTCATAATTTTTGTAATCTTTCTTTTTTTACAGAGAATGTTTCAATCTGAACTTCATAATGTAGAAATACTCGACTCAGACATCACTGTTTTATTGTTTTGTTGTTTTTGTTGAATTATGAGACTATCACATTATTTCAGCATGCATACATTGTGTTTTCTCTTACTATGTTAACATAATGATCATTGCACTCACAAACCATTATTTACAATTTTAAGATTGTTACAGTGTTGACGTTTTTAACTGAATGCCGTTGCATGTGTAAAAAAATTCAGTCGTTATAAACTAATTTTTTTTCTTAATGTTTCAGAAGAAAGTATTGATGGCGAGACTTTCTTAGAACTAACTCAGTCGGACATGTTAGCAATCAAAATTAAAATAGGTCGCGCAAAAGAATTGCTACGTTTGATAAAAAAAATTAACGAGGATCCCAACAGTATAACTATTATTATTTGTCATTATTTTCAATTAGGAATTGATATTTTAGTTTTAATCTGGATATGGTTTTAGGTTTTTGCTAACGTCGAAGTTTTTGATACGAAAAACAATGAAAAATTATATCAAGATGACGATCCAAATACTTTTTCAAAAGCCTTAAAAAGGAAAGCGCCGGAAAGTACCGATTCTGATTGTTCTTCGGTTCAGTCTAGCGACGTAGAAACTGACGCAAGGCAACCACTATCAAAAAAGATGAAAATTAGTTCAGCAGGATCATCCACGTCGAAACAGTCTAACAAAAATACAAGTTCCGATGATGACGGACAGTTGTCAACAAACAGTGAAGCTGAGTCAGGCAATATGACAAAACGCCCAGCAGTTAACAAATTCACGGTAAGAAACGACCATCTTTTTAACTTTAGAACTCTTTTTAAGATAATTTTTTAGATTCAAATTTTCACCTTAATAATTAATTTGAATAATTTTCAGTTAAATCATTAAATGACTGTCTAAACTAAATATTAACGTTATTATAATAAACTTGCAATGGTCAGAATCTAATGGTTTTTTATTTTATAGAAATATGGTACTGTTAAAAAAAACATTGCAGCAGTATAACCAGGAAGTAATCTTGAATTCGTTGAAGAGTTCCGAGCCCTTCGCAGAATCAAAAAGAAAAGCTCTGTTGCGAATTCTTGTTAAGGAAATGACTGAAATCCAACAAAGCATGTAAGTACCATTTGTTTTATTTAGAAAAATTTAAATAAAATTAATTACTAGTTTTAATAATATATTTTTAGGTATCCTCCACACGAAGCAAAAGAAGAGCTCGCGAAAGCGATAGTAAGAGAATTTCCTCGGTTGGCCAATAAACGTTCTCCTCTAGGATATGTATGTAGAAAAATTTATAACTCATTTTCTTCGAAAACAATAACCTTAAACCAATTTTGTCTTGTAATATTCCAGGAGTTATATTACAACCCTCAAGACAAGACTCACTGTTTTATTCACTATACGCTCCAAAGTATGCAGAGAAAACTGCCTGTTGGATTGAAAAAATACAAAAAGATCAAGAAGACACTCGAAACCGTGCAAGAAGAAAACTCAAGTGCCCACTCTGATTTATCAGAAGAGCAACTAGCAGAAAAAGTATATCATCAATAGTCTGACAAGTGTTCTATTGTATCATGGTATGTTTTACTAACAAATCTTTGTTTTTTAAGGTGACTTGGATGAATCACACTTATCCATCGCAGCAACACAGGAGCGGAATAGTGGATGCTCTCAAAGAAACGTTTTCGGCTCGAAGAAATTGGATATTGAAAGAAAAGCCTTCATTGAATGAAATTGTGAAAAAGTACAACAGAATCCTTGACTACCATGGAAACATGGTAATTGATAACGAAATCAGAAGATTTTTTAACCCTAGAAGCATAGACATTTTAAGATAATTTTGTAGATTCGAATTTTCACCTTAATAATTTATCTTCAAAAAATATGTTTTCAATCAAATCATTAAATGAAAGTCTAAACTAACTAATAAACGTTATTATAATAATAATTCATAATGAATGGTTTTTTGTTCGAAAAAAATTGTTGGGATAGTTTTTTACCCCAGTCTGCGTTTCTAAGGTTAAATTTCCGAAAAAGTTCGTATTCCTTTTTAACCGTTTGTTTTTCGGCGATTAGATTGACGAAGAATTCAAAACGATCCATCCAGATTCTGCAGAAAAGTTCATCGCAAAGTTCGCATCTTTTTACACCAAGCGTATCGTGAAATACGCTAAAATTGCAAAGCCAGAATTGATTTCAAAATATAGCTCAGTTGACGGTAAATAATGTATAATGGATACTAAGGTGTTTCAAAAAAACCTAATTTTTGAATTTGATATATGGCGCCCACTACAATTAAAGTTCATCTGAAGAGAAAATTTTTGCCGTATTAAAAATTAGATTTGGTCAATATTAAAGTGGTGCTACTGGACCTAAAACATTTTGAGTTTTATGAAAATAGTCAAAAAATTAGCAGTATTTTTGAAATAACTTGATACCATGTAAAAAAGTGTACCTTTCGATTGGTGGGTTCGGAAGCTTATAAAATTTCGCGTCTTTTCCTCTATGGTAAAGCTAATTCTGTTGAGTCGTAACCGTTTTAATGCAAATTCAAAAAAATGAAAAAAAATCATTTTTTATACTTTTTAAAGAAAATATCAGGGAAAAAAGGACTTTATTCAAAGAATAATTATTGTAACACATTTCTTAGTTAAAATTTATTATTAAACAATCATTCTGATTCAATTTTGAACATTTTTGAGTGATTTAAAATAGTCACTAATTTAATCACTTGTTTATTATATAGAAAATCATATTTTTTCATTAGACAATTTTAATATTTGGTTTTTTTCGCATTTTATTGACGATAAAGATATTTTTCATGCCATAATATTTTTATATTTTATTATTAATTTTTTTTTATTTTAAATTTATTAATATTTTTCAAATTTTTTAAATTTTACATTTAAATTTATTTTTCTTATTAACTAATTATAAAAATATAAATAATAAACACATTTTATGTTTGTCATCATATAAACAGCAAAATAATATTTTAATATATTTAAGTAAAATAAGTAAGATATTACAGGGTGTCCACCCGACATGAAAACCGGGAAATGTTACAGGAATTTTATTTTGACATGAAATGTACGGAAATTGTACGGGAATTTTTTTTTGCGGCATGAATTTTGTTAAGAAACCTAAAAATTTTATAAAAAAATGATTTTTTTACGTAAAAATCAAGCTTATATTTCTAAATGTTAGATACACGCATCGCCATCTATGCATATTAATTGCAAGTAAAAATTCTCTAGAAATTATGGTGCCAACTTATTTTTAAAGATATCACAAAGAATCGTAGATAATGTGTTCTGCTTCAGCAGTGAAATAATCTACAGATAAGATTACTTCAATCTTTTGAATGCTAAAAGTTGTCTCATGATCATTTATAATTTTAATTAGAAAATAAGGTAAGTTACATTCAAATAATTAATTTCTCAACTATATTTTTAACTTCAAATCTAACTTTTTCCATATAGGTTAAAACGTTAAAATTCATAACAATTTATAATTATTTTGTATTCGTTTTTTTTGCACATTTGAATTAAATAAATATACATAAGCTCAGTTTACACTTGAATTGTTTTGCAAATTTATATTTATCAGTAAGAAAAACGAATATAAATTCGTAATTTTTGAATTTTTTTTGTATGTTTTGATGTGCATTGAAAACAAGTTTTTTCCTGTTCATTCTTTATTTTTTTTTCATTTTTTATTTAATTTGAAAAGAAAACCTAAAAAAGACAATTATTTATTGACTAAACTGTTATTTATATACACGTTTCAAAAAAATTGTATTTTCTATTTTATTTAATTTGAATATGAAAATAAAATAACAAAAATAATGTATTACACTTTAAAATTTTTTAAATAAGGAAAGACTTATAAAAACAAGAAACACTATTCTTAGAATTTGTATTTTTGTAACTATTGCATTAAATAATTCTGAAAACAAAAAATATATTTAATAGGCCTTTAGATGTTAACATAATTAATAATTATTTACAGATTTGATAAGGCAATATGCCACGAGCTCAGCGTGGAAAAACTCGATTTCAGGATGATTGGATTATTAAATATCCCTGGGTAAAAGAGAATCCTAAGGATATGTTTGCAGCTCTTTGTTCAATATGCGGAATTTCTATTTCTGTTGCCAGTATGGGTGGTGATGCTCTGACAAGTCATTCAAATGGCAAAAAGTATAAGAAAATATTAGCGGTACAAGAAAAATCATGTCCTATTGAAGAATTTCTTAAACAACCCCAATCAGCAAACCAAAAAGAGGAAGCTAAATCACCTGCTCAAAAGCCTGATACACCTGCTGCAGCCGAAAATCAAACTAAGACCAGTGACATAAATCAGAAAAGAACTGATGTTATACCAAACGCAACGACTAGTAAACAGGTTTTTTTTGCATACATTCAGAATTTCATATATGAAATTTCTTTGTTTTTAAAGAATTGTCTCCATAAATAACGCACATTTTTATTTATTACAGCAAGTAAAATTGGCACCATATCTTTTAAACGATGAAGTCAAGAAAAAAGAAATATTTTGGTGTATTCAAACTGTGATGACACATCGTTCTTTACGCGCTGCTGAAAGTGACATTATGTTACTAAAAACGATGTTTCCCGCTGAAATTTCTATCAAAAATATAGAATTAGGCAGAACGAAAATTTCGTACACCCTGACTTATGGCTTGGGTCCGTTTTTTACTGCAGAACTGGTAAAAAAACTGATTATGTGTCAGCACATCGTCATAGCTTTTGATGAGAGTATGAACAAGTATAATCAGTCACAACAAATGGACATAGTGGTTCGCTTTTGGGATGAAGAACTTGATCAAGCGCAATCAAGATATTTGACATCAGTTTTTTTAAAATTTTTAAAGGCAGAAGATCTTCTAAACGGATTGATAAAAGGGTTGCACGATTTGGATTTGAAAAAAATCATTCAAGTATCTATGGACGGACCCCATGTGAATTGGAAAGTTTTGCGACTGTTCAAGCTGGAACTGAAATCTGATCCAGAAGATGCAAAACTGATAGAGTTAGGCTCTTGTGGAATTCATGTAATACATGGTGCATTTAAAACTGGAATCAAAGGAACTGATTGGAAATTACCAGGTTTCTTAAGGTCAATATTTTATTTTTTCAAAGATAATCCTTCTCGTCAGGGCCAGTTCACAAAAATTACTAACTGCAGTTTGTTTCCTCTCAAGTTTTGCGATACGAGATGGCTTGAAAATGTTCCAGTGGCTCAACGTGCAACTAAATTATTAAAACATTTAAAAGATTATGTATCAGAATTAGAAATACAAAAGAAGGATCACAAATGCCAAAATTACAAAGTAATGAAAAGCTCTCTTCTTGATAATCTTCTTCCTGCTAAACTCGCTTTTTTTGAAACTTTTGCCAGTGACGTCGAAGATTTTCTGCGAGACTTCCAAACAGATCAGCCGGTCGCACCACTTCTTTATGCTTCGTTAACTGCGTTGACAGATACACTTCTAAGTCGAATTGTAAAAAAAGACGTCATCAATAAACAGAAGTTAACTAATATTGACTTTTCCCAGCAGAAGAATTTATTACCGGCTCAAGAGATTGATACTGGTTTTGGCACACGGAGTATATTAGGAAAATGTAAAGTGTCTGTCAAAGAAGGACTTAAGTTTAATACTGACTGCGGAAAAGCGATTCAGTTAGCTTTGTCCAAAATCGCGGAACGTTCCCCTTTAAAATATCCCATGACTAAAGCTATAAGTTGTTTAAACCCGGAAACAATATCATCTAACGCTGACTGTGAAAAGTTATTAAGAACTGCACTGGAAAATTTAGTTGAAGCAAATTTAGTTGTTCCGACTTCAGCTGAAAAAATTAGCAAAGAATACTCGAAAATTATTAAATCAACCGAGTTCAAAGAAATGCTAGAAGATTATACCAAAGAACCCATCCGTTTGGATGACTTTTGGATGAATCTTACAAAGTCTAAGGATTGCTATGCTAATTTTCAAAAGTTTTTTCAATTAATTCTAATATTATCTCATGGGAATGCGTCCGTGGAACGAGGTTTTTCCATTAACAAAGATTGTGTTGTGGAAAATCAATTAGAAGAATCTCTTATTGCTCGACGACAAGTTTTTGATGCTGTAACAAATTTGGGTGGAGTAACTAAGGTCGAGATTTCAAAATCAATGTTACATGCGGCTAAAAATTCTCACAGTAAATATAAAGAGGCATTGCAAAGACGACAAGCAGAAAATATACAAAAAGACAAGGAATTAGCGGAAAAGAAAAAAATTGAGAAGGAATTACGTTTGCTGGAACAGGAGAAGAAAATATTGGACGAGAATAGAAATCAACTAGCAGAAAATATTGAGAAAAAGAAAAAATCGTTGAAAAAATGATTATATTTATTTAAACGTTGAAAATTGTATTGCAGTTAGATAATTAAATTTATAAAAATAAAAATAGTTTTGTTCATTACAATAATTTTTTCATTTACCTTCATAAAAGAAAGTATTTACAAGTTTATAATATACTATTTTATGATTACTCACATTTTAAAGATAAAATCGCCGTTTTATTCAATATAAGAGTTATTTTATTTTTGAATTTCATGTACGGGAAATTTACGAGAATTGTACGAGAAATGTACGGGAATTGTACGGGAATTTTTTTTAGGATAAGTAGTGGACACCCTGAGTATCGTTGTCTCTCTCTAACGCATGGCGGTAGATAGGAGAGTTCGTTGCTGGCTTATAAGTCGGCCGTTTTCGATGTGAATTGTGGTAATGGTAATGAATATTGCTCGGCCATGGCTGACACGGCCAAGGACATTGGCCCCTGTCAGGTCAGCCTTGCTAAGCCCTCGTTAATGTTATTGTAATTTCAGGTAGCGGATGTGTAATAGCTTATGTGTCTGTAATTGAGTATAAATTGTAATCTAGGTTGCCAGGCAAGGGGGCCATTGCCCTACAACGTGGGCCCCCGCCAGGCCATCCCCGCCATGCTCGAGGAAGCTCGAAACTCACAATTTTATATTACAGAAATTCACACAGACTGAAGTCCCGGAGGTAACTGGTGGAACCACACTATTACCGAGTCTATAAAATAATAATAATGAGGAAAAATTTTGTGTTTGTGTAAAATGCCCGATAAAAGCTGGGCCCAATTGCTCGGCACCGAGAGGACGTAATTAATTACGTCCATCAAGAGGTGATTTATATAAGTGTGAGTAGATCGGGGAGATCTCCAAATAATGTTTTGATGTGATGTCTGTCCTTTTTCCAGGTGGCGCTGCGGACAGCGGGACAGGCCCCGGACTCGATAGGCCTTCAAGTCAGAATAAAATGTTTAATGTGGGAACACCTTGTTGTCATTTCCCTAACCTCCCCTGTGATCCTCATGTTCGCCATAATATCGGTTCTTTGGTTGTTTCGCGTAAACAACCTGGCGCCCTAATGAAATTGGGTAGCCAAAATAATATGGTTAATCAAATAATACGGAGCTTGGTGAGGCCCCGGTTACAAACGCCATAGTACAAGATTTACTAACGGGCCCAGCCGGAAGATGGTACCATTTAGAGAGAAATCAATGGATATCATGGAAGGAATTCGAAAAAGAATTCCGAGACCGATACTGTGACGCGGGACTCCAAAACAAAGTGCACCACGACTTAAACGCACGAACACAAGGTCATGGAGAACCAATCAGAGTATATTTGGACAACTACAGACAATTATTGGAAATGGTGAAACCAAAGTGGCTACTAAAAATACAACTAAACAAGGCCTATGAGAATCTGCACCCAGATTATAAGAAAGAAATAAAGTAGAACCAATTTCAAAACTTTAAGGAATTGGAAATGCTGGGCAAAATATACGAGGAAGAAGAAAGATCTCGTAAGAGATATAAACCACCACCGGCCCCAAGTGAAGCAGATTTCCCAAAATTTGCATTTCACCCAGAAAAAAACGAAGAAAAGACCGAAACATGCCAAAACGCTAGCCGAACAACATCGAGAGAAAGTAGCTGGCTCAGAGCGCAAAGACAACCGACCACTTACCGAAACGTAGTAACATACAACGATTCGGAACCGAGACCAACCTCATCGAGGTTGACCTCTGCTCCGAATACCGAAACAAATGCGGCTCAACCTACCCCAAGGTTAGCAGCAACAAATCCGTTTCGACAGAAGACAACACCGAGCTGTTGGAACTGTAAACAGCAAGGACACATACAAACAAGATGTCCACAACCTAGACGCACGAACTACTGCACGAGGTGCAGTAAAGAAAACACGAACTACAATATATGCCCTCGATGCCATCCAGAGCTTAGGGCCCCGGAAAACGAATAAAGCAACGGCTAAGACCGAACATAGCCGCTGCAACAAGCAAAAAACAAAGTTCGGCCAGCTCAACTACCAAGCAAATCAGTAACTCGACACGTTATCGATGGATAACGGACGCGAGACCGTACGTCGAACTGATCATTCGAGGTAAAACACTGAAAGCCTTGGTAGACACCGGAGCAACGAAATCGCTACTAGGAGCGGAAGGATACACCCAATTAATAGCACAAGAAGAACTAGCTAAATTGGGTCCCAAACAAAATCTCCGAATGGCTTTAGGACAATCAAGCTATACACTGGGGAAAATAAATGCCAAAATTAAACTGGCCCATTTAGAGACAGAGTTAGAATTCGGTCAACACCAAAATTAACTAACGATGCAATTCTTGGCGTAGATTCACTAATGAAACTAAAACTGGGGATACAATTCACAAGAACAGGATGGAAAGTTTGGTGTCCAGAGAAACTGGAACTTGAAATTTCACAAATGGAAGGAGGCGTCCCAGAAATTTGCGGAATCGTAGAAGTCTCAGTAGAACAGCAAAAAGAATTAAAGAAAATACTAGACGAATATACATCCCCAGATAAAACATCAAAAATAGGACTTACGACCGAGATAGAACATAAAATAAGACTGAGAGAAATAAATCCGATACAACAGAAGGTGAGACCGGTCTCCCCCAAAGTGTTAGAAGCCATTCACACAGAAGTCCTAGAAATGTTAAAGAAAAAAGTAATAGAAGAGTCTAACAGCGAATGGTCGACCCCAATTGTGATGGTGAAAAAGAAAAGTGGAAAATGGAGGTTTTGTTTAGACTTCAAAAAGTTATACAAGGTCTCAAACAAAGACGCATATCCACTACCAAATATGAATATGATTCTGGATACTCTCGGCTTTTTTTTAAATTATAATTTATATTGTATACTTGTTTCGAATATATCAATATAATTGTTTATATATTCAAGTTCAATTTTATGTAATGTAGAATATATTTTAATTAATATGAAACTATACGAACCAAAAGTAAGGACTAAAGAAGTGAGTGTTCTGTTATGCACTTACTTATAAATTATTCTGTTATTTATTTATATTTATTATAAACTTATTTTTCACATTCAAATTTATTCTTAATGATTTTTTGCTATTTTTAATTCATGAAATGGATAATGTTTTATGTTAGTGATTTATTATCTTAACAATTCATAAAACAAACCTCACAGTTATTTGAAATTCATAAAATAATAGAATTTTGGGTCCGCTATTTTAAATACACATACAAATGTGCCTTTTTTATATGTAAAATTAATTTAATATGTTTTTTAACCAATGCTAACAACTTTATAAGTTCAAAATATCTTACTCAACCAATTTCAATTTAAACAAGTTTACGCGGTTTGTTTTTCCGGTACTAACTTTATGCATATAAAAATCTTTCTTTACAATTTGACTGTTGTCTTTTTCAAAAAAAGAAATATAGTTTGGTGAAAAGTACATTACATACAACTATTTTAATTAATGAGCAGAAATTTTTAGTATATTTCCTCAAAAACAATTATTTTCTACAAAGATAAACTGGCAATGATCATTGTCAGTATATTTTGGGTTAATTTAATAATTACATCTAGGGATGCCAACTTCATCAACTATTTTTAACTTAAAACATCTTACTCGATTTTATCTTACATCATTTTAAACTTTATGCGTAAGACAATTTTACTTTCTAGCTTTATTAATTATTATATGAAATTTATCACATTAACATAATAAAATAAGGTTTACTTTTCGGATCATTCTTTATATAACCTTAATGTTTTGAAACCATGTAAAACAGTAAAACTTAATTCAAGAATTAAATTTTAATTATGTGATACCCCCTAAAACTGTTTAAAAAGATACAAAACAAATGCCAAGTAATTTAGAACTTTTTAACATAGTGATAACTCGTGTATATGAAAACAAGTTTTTATTTCATTTAAATAACCTAGCATTTTTTCATGATTACAAAATTGTTGAATTTGTTTATAAATAGCTATTTAAAATGTTTAATCATATGTTTAATAATAACAACAACAACAATGTATATAGTTGTAAATTTGTTCCTATCTTAATGAGACAGGTTCCAATATATATTTTCAATGAGTTTGCACATTTAGAAGTGCTAATTATCAATAATCAAAAGTAAAATGTATTTGAATAGCAGATAGAACGTACATAGTAGTTTTTATATACCAGAAGCGTTTTTGTTATCTAATAAAAAAAATTATTTTAAAATTTATTTTTTTGTCAAATTACTTTGGCAAATGAATATCATTTTGGACAAGATGAACTTCTTCGATTTCAAGATGTACCGAATAACTTTTCTTTTTCTAATATTTCATATTTGCACGGTAAATAATTTGTGGTTTATTTTATCAAATTTTCAAAAATAAAAAGTCAAGGATTGTTTTAGACGTTTTAAATTTTTTTTTTAAACTACTTGTCATAATAAGGGAAAATTCAAGGCAGAAAGTTATAATAAATGATATAGTTATAAATGAACATTTTTATAATTTGTCAATTTTCGTAATCTTAACCTATTTTCAGTTATTTTCAAAACTTTGTTAATTTGCTATTTTCTATCAGAAAAAAAAATTTCAGAAAGCAATTCAATTATTAAAAATCTATCTTTTTAAAAAGAAATATGTTCGAAAAGTTGGAGTGTATAAATTGTAAAATTCATACAGATTGACAAAATCTAAAAAAAATTGCAGCTAATTTTACATTTACTTAAAGCCAGTTTGAAAATATAATATGTAAATTTTAATCAAGTTTTTCGAATAATATACAAGAAAATCAAAATCTTTGTTTAATTTGTGGCTTGTGGCAAAAATGTACATACCATGAAAATGTGCGAAATTTGGATTTTCTGTAAAAAATGTTTAAATAAAACATCCCTGTAACAACAGATTTTACAATAATTCCGCAAAGCTGTGTCTCAGGAATTACCCGATTTTGACTGAATTATTTTGAGGTTAATTGACCAATTATTTATAAATGGGATTGTAGTTTTAAAGATAAATAAAAGTGATTATTTTTGTAATCCAATCGTAAAAGATATATTATTTATGATTACATTATTTATTATACAAAAATATAGCTAAATGTAATTTCCAAATTTATAACACAAAGTTGATGATACTTGCGAATACTTAGTAAAAAATACTAAATATCGACAAAAATGTGTAATAAAAATAATACAAATATAAATGCAAATAATTTATATTATATTTCTTTTATATTCATTATTTGAATAATTCAAATTTGTTAATAATTTCTTGAGTCTATAACGACAGAGTTTATATTAATTTTACAAACAAAAAAGTATTTTATAAGTTAAAACAAGAACAAAAAGAAGTTAGAAAAAAAACATACGAAAAAGGTTTTGATAATTTGTATGTTTTTTTTCACTAAAATATTAATTTATTTATATGATAATTCATGAAATTTTCAAACACATACATATATACAGGGTGTACAAAAAGTTCCGGGACGGTCAAATATCTTGCGAAATACGCAACAAATCGAAAATCTAAAAATATACGTGTCAAATATTTTCAAATGAT
>JABFPM010001715.1:0-18990 GCA_022817325.1 Idris sp. 1 HC-2018
AATAGATGAATGGAATTATAATTTATTATAAAAATATATAAAAACTTAAATTTTAATATAATAATAATTAAAATTTGTATGTATTGATTTTCAATAAAATCTTTGTAAGTTAATGACGAATAATTAAATACAATCATGAATTTTATTATTTGTATAAATGCATCATGAGATTCTAATTATGAAAACTTATGCGGCGATAGCTAGAAATGAATAATTTGAAAATAGTTTAATAAACAATAAATTCCTGGGAACTTACTAATTTCTGAACAGTATCTCGTAAGCATACGTAGCAAGTGTCTCGTCATACATGGCGTTACATTTCCTGCAAGGATCTTACAGGTTTCCCATACGAGTCCCTCGCGATACAAACAGTAAAACTCACGATTGCCTCAGAAGTTACTAGGTCAAATTTTTACTTGGGTAACAAAAATAGTTTAACAACTTTTAAGATTTTCTTATCTATTTTCAGCTTTTTCTCTAGCGTCGGAATTTACACCAATTTTACACCAGAAAAATATGGTGTACAAATTGCACCAATTTTATGATGCACCAATTTTAAACAAATTGAACATTACAATTTGTACCACAAGTGCACCAAACGACTACTGATAATCCTATGCACATAATAACTTGGTGCAATGCAATAAATCTTTAATGTAATATTTAATGGTGGAAAAAGGTGTAGATTTTGTCTCTTTATTACACCAAATTAAAACCACAAAATGCACCAATTTTATTTTACACTATCTATACCCCATTTTACACCACCTTTTTGGTGTAAACCTTGCCACCTGGGTTCTTACACTAATAAAGTTTGATTTCTAAATATTATTCAAAGGTCTGTTATATGCTGCCAGGTTCCATTTCATAATAAATTGTACAAATTAATTTTGAAATTATCTCTTTTTTTAATTTTTTTTTTAATTTATTCTCACTTATGTATGTTTTGAAATATTATATTTTAGTTTTTAATTCTCAATGAGTATTTATTTTAGTCTAATTTAGTAATTATTTTAAATTACCCGCCTAAAAGCGCCCAGAGCGTTGAATTACCTAAAAAAGAGTTACAGAGTTACTTTTTATAACTGTCTATAACTCTTTGCAACTCTTTAAAGAGTTGCGAGTGACCAACCCCTTGGGGCCCATATAAGTTTGCCCACTTTGCATATTGGATTAATGTTGGGCCAACGTCGGATATAGATTGGGCCCATATGAAACTGTACTGCCTTACCCATATGGTACCTAGAAATTGTTTAATAAACACATAACACGCATATTTGACCCATATAGTATCTTCATTATTACTGTAAAAATTATTATAAGAGCAAAATCTTTTACCCATATTGGGCCTTTATTTTGCCCATCACTGGGATTACTTGGGCAATTACACTTTCATGTAGGCCCCATGAAAAATTCATATTGGGTCCATATGATACTAATGTAAACCTCACATAAATTTGACTTTCAAGATTTGTTGAGCATGCTTAGACATTTCGAACTTTTACCCATTATGGGGCCCACATTTCATGTGTGCAAACTCAGATATATTTCTACTAGAGGGATTAATTTGGGAATTTATGTCGGTTTTAGGAGATTTGGAAGCTGCACACAAATTTTCATCAAAATCTGAGAACCGAAGTGCATTTTTTTAATATGAATTTGAGTAATTTGGGATGAAATGTTTTTTTTTAAATGGAGGTATAAATTTTAATTTATTTTTGCAACAATACAGAAGTTTTGGAAGCATCGATAGTTTTTTGACAATAATAATTATTTTAATTTATAGTATATGAATAAGTATATTAAAACAATAAAGATTTTGAACATGCAAACTTGACATGGCTTTAAATCAGTTAATTAGCAACTAAATTTGGCTAATTAATTAGCAATTAAATTTAAAAGTAGTCACTGTGGACATTAACTAATTAAAGTATACTTTAACTAAGGAGTTTTAGTTAGATTATAAAATTTATTATTTTCATATTAAAAATGGCACTTTTAGATCTTTAATTAATGTTCTTACATATTAATTTAGGTATTATTTGTATTTGTTTCCAAGATTATTATATAATTATAAATTACTTTCTCGCGTTCTGTAGAAAGAAAAGTAATCATAGAAATAAAGTTTGTGATCTAAATTCAGTGTTTACGATGAAAATTTACGACTGTACGTTGTATGCTATCGTTGACTGTACGTTTTGTGCCAACGTTGGCTTTACGTCGTATGCCAACTTTGGTTGTACATTAAATATCTACGTTGGCTGTATGTCGTATGCCAACGTTGATCTTACATCGTATGACAGTGTTGGTACCCACATAGCAAATGAGCAGTTCGAAAAAATTACGTTAAATCTCTACTTTATGTAAGACTATTATAATTTGACATTTGAATTTTGAGCATGATTTGTGATAATGAAATTTAGTCTAATTTAAAAGAAAATTAAATACAATTTGTTTGAATGTAAGAATTTCTCTTTTAAATTATTAAAAAGAAATTAATATTTCTTTGCAAATATATTTTATTAATTATTATACATTCTTATTATTATTTTAATATTTTTTTATATAGGTACATGTGTATTTGACAAATATTCTTGTTTATGTACAAATAATCTTAATTAGATGTTAGGAGTATAATTTGTTCCACAATAAGTTTAGTTATAAGTAAAGTAATTTTGCAAAGATTGGATTTGTCAAGAATTTTTGTCTATTAATAATTATTTAGTTTTTCAACCAAAAATAATGAAACAAATCAAAATTGCAGTTTTTCATGAATTATGGGAACTACGACAAAGTGTTAAAATACATTTAGCAATACAATTGATCCAACGTTGGCACTAAGTCGGCTGCCGACGTTGTTGAATTGAATCAAACCATGGTTGGCATCACAATCATTGCAACATTGGACCTACGTCGACCACCGACGTCGTTTCAATAGTGAGCAGTTGTCAGCACAATCGTTCTTACGTTGGCACTAAGTCGGCCGCTGACGTTGTTCAATTGAGCTAAACCATGGTTGGAAATTTTTTCGATCCATCGCAGGCGATACGTCGGCTATCGATGACCTATAACAGTTGTAAACTAAATTTGACAACACAATTGATCCAACATTGGTAAATACGTCGTCCGTCGACGTCGTTTAAGTAAGTCGAATTATGGTTGGCTATGTAACTGATCCAACGTAGGCTTTACGTCGACTATCAATGTCATTTAACAAAGTCGAATCAACGTTGGCAATACAAAATGTCTAACGTAGATATAACGTCAATCAAGGTTGTCCGCCAACGTTGCTCTGACGTTATAACGATTGTAAAGATGTTTGATGGTCGGCACTTTCTGCCTCGGTAGTTAAGCTAAACTAACTAGTTGCAGTGTACAAAACGAAAATTATTGTAAACGTTAACTGAATTGGACACTTTAACTGTAACATATACAAATAAATACATACAATCTTAGGAAATAATTTCTACGCATCCAGTATTATTTTTGGTATTAGACTAAAAATTATTTTTTCAGACTGTACCCAGTTATGTTAGTGTCAATTTAAAAAAAAAGTTAAGCATACTGGTCTAATTAATCTACGAGAAACAAGTTGAAGAAATTGCGTTATCTGAAGATCCTTATTTCGGTATCATCATTAGTATAAATTGAGATTAAAAATCCATTTGTTTCAAGTGAATAATTATGAAAGATTCGGATTTTTTAATTTGAAACAACTGGTTTGGCTTGTCCGTCATTCATTAGCATAACATTTGTAAATAGTTTGCATACGGAATAATTTCTTTTTCTTCCCCAACATAATAGAAATACATATGAGGCATTAAAGAAGGGTTTTACGTGGTTGTTTAAAGAAATTTACGAGGCAACCTATCTCGTTCCGCGATCTGATGATTTATGAAAAGAAAACTCGCTCACAATACAGCTGCAAATGGTCGCCATTGGATGATTGGCAGGAAGACGCTTGACGGTTGCTCGCTTATCCTGTCGGATCGCGAGGTGTTTGAAAGACACACGCAGAAAAGTACTTATGCACCTTTAGCCGCGGGCTCTAAGATGGATCACTCGACTATTTCCTGACAATAAGGCCCGGGGAAAATGATTCGCCACTTTATCCTCATTTATACTCATTTATGTCCCTTGAATCATCTGCATTCAAATACGATAAATAAATTCCCATTCCCAGCCTGTCGTGTTTGCCAAAAAATAACGCAAAACAAGGCTGATTTATCGCGCCAAATGAGCGTTAATATCGCTTTGTGATGGTCCGTTTATCCTATCGCCGACATCGGCCAAGATTACCGAGATACATTTGAAAGTGTAACGTAATAGTGGAATGGAACGAGAAAAACGCGAGCCTCCCGGTAACGACTTGATTAAGAATTGCTGCCTGGCAGTACGAGATAAACCAGATTATCGCATGAAATTGAACTGGTTCGGGGTAATTACGTAAGTGTCATCGACGACGTTATTCCATTTTTCCCGGGCTTCCGATATGCGCAGTTATATTTTCAGCAAAGATTCACGGAAGAGAAATTTACGTTTCATAATTAATCTCTTATTTTGATATCATTTTGTTATTGCGAATAATTTTTTGCAAAATTAGTTTTAATTCGAGATTGAAACGTAATTAAAATCTGTAATACAGTGTGCGTTTTTTGGTCATCTTTCTTATAATTTAACAATACACTTCCATTATTTCATGCTTATTAAGCTGTAATCTCAACATCAGTATTTTACCGTTTGATTTTGCTATTTTTTTCATTTATTTTATTTTTATATTATCTGCAAGGTTATCACATTAGAATTACGTGGTTTAATTATTTTTACGGGATTTCTACATGTTCTTACACTTTTATAGATGGTTTTTTTGCAATCATTTTATTGTTAATGATAACTTAATGTTCACATACCTTAATGAACGGTGATATTTAGATGAAAATTGAGAAATCTAAAATGTAACTTTAAATTACGTATTAAGCTGAAATAAAAGTTATGATGACATTTGCAAAAGTAACATAATTTATATTCGTTATTAACGGTCTGATTAATTTAATAGAAAATTAATCTTAACAGTTTAGTTATCTGATCCGCATCAATAACTTCGATAAGTATCTTACAAAAATAGTTAATATTCGACATGTTTTATGTTGAGAAAATGGGATGAAATTGGTAATTGTTTTTGAAATTTTTATTTCGTTTACAAAATTTATGACGTTTAAAACAAAAATAAAGTTATTCGGAGGATAACATTTAAATTGTTTTATGATTGATTAAATTATTAACTAGCAGTTAATTTAGCAAATGGTGGATATTAATAAAGACTAAATTATTCATTACAAAAAGGTCACAGAGATGATTTTCAAAATTCATATTTGACCCGATTTATAATTAGCCGTTTCTGACATTTGTGCAGTTCACTTTCTTAAATAATGCGAAACTTTGAGATCACGTTTAAGAATTTGATGTTAAATTGAAATCAACATTAATCTTCAATTAGTTTAGCAAATAATTATATTTCATTATTTTTTGGATGTAATAATTTTGAACAGCAATAATGAGTCAACAAGTAACATAACTTTAAACTAAATATTATTTGATTAATTAATTATTTGACTATCTATAAATGAATGCGAACCAACGATAAATACTTAGATCAAACATTTAATTATTCGTAAACGTTGGATACTGGATGATAACAATAAATTGGCTAAAATTGAGCCAAAGAACAATATAATTTATGCCAGCATTACTTGATCAAACAAAGTAGTTTATATGAATGATAATCATGTTAACTTGTTGACAGACAATCAATGATCGAAATTTTGGTTTACCCGAGGAATAATCGAGCCTGAACGAGATTTAATTCAAACAAGCATCAGCTTAGGATCTCGTATGCTGACATTCAATCTGAGATGTGGGGAATTAGTTTAGGTTGTCCACAATTAAGCCTGGTGTCTGAAGACCTAGGAACGCGAGGTTTGACAATGAATTATGTATACATATGTTGGAAAAAGCGATTGGTACAAATGCATTCCAAACGGAAGTGAAATTCAAGAGGACCCCAGTTGTTTACGTGACTCGGTTGGCATAGTACGGTCCCGACATTTACAAATTAGTTAATTAAATCTAGGAAATTACTATTCCCTCAACTCGCACCATCTACGCTACCTGCATACTACATGCCAAGCTAAGAATCTTATTCGATTAGTTTCGCAACCAAGCATTTCAGAATTCAAAGATAGTGCAATACTCTTGACTCCCGGTTATGAAATATACGCGACGTCTTAAATATGAAATATATATCTTGAATCGGTAATGGCAGCGTAACGATCTTAGCCATGCTATTGACTTTTTGAATAATTAAACCTCTGGCTTTGAGCAAAAGAAAATTTATTTCTAATAAATTCATTCAGCAGAATCGTGTACGGTACTTTTTTTGTTTGAACTGCAAGATCAGTGCAAGCTAACATAAATATCGGTGTTTTGATAGTATACATTAATCCATTAATCAAACGCAAAAAAGGCAAAATAATGAAGATGATATAAATGAAAGTCATTGTGAATGTAATTAATTAATGTATGGTCAAGTGATTCTCAGTAGTGGTAAGATAAAAGAAAATATACAATGGAAAACATAAATTTTCAATCAGAAAGCATAATAAAATAAAAGGTCAACTTTGTTTTCAATGCGACAAGTTTCTTTATCAGTACAGTTTCTTTTCAGAAAAAAATCGAGCCATTTGAATTCAATGACAAAAATCATTTAACCTATATATTGAATCTAAAGCTTCTCACTGATTGCACACGCATGCGCATTTTGTCGAGCAATTTCAATTTGGCAGCTCAAACGAAGCTCTCACAGTATCCTGTTTCGAGCATATAATATATAGAAAACTGTACTAAAGGCCGAATAGGATATCATTATAATAATTACTCATAGCTTTCATCTTCCTAGATTCCTAAGAACAAAACTGAGGGATCGCAGCGTGTATGCCAAGGGTTCTAAACTTGGTCGAAAATCATAATGGTCTTTTTGAATCGAGCTTCCGCAAATCTTATGAAGTTTCCTTTGACGGCTTTTGACGTGCGCTGAATACCTACGATGTTCCGCGTTATGGTTTATGATGAATATGGCGGTATTGCGTTTCTCAGCCGAACCTTTTTTTTTTGCCGCACTCACAAATGTGTAATTCACTCCCGATAAAAGGAACATGAAATTTATGATGTGATATTAATAAAGAAAAATACTGCTTTCCAGTGCAGGAAATGAGTTTGAATGATTTCTCACGATCTATTATTTTCAGATTGTTATTCTGATAGTCACAGTTGTTTTTATAAAAATATCTTAAAATAATAAAAAATGTAATTTTATTTTAAGAAAAAAATGTTTTTCAGGCCAGCGATATCACAAAAGAGGGCATCGTGCTGCACCGTATATATATTTCGATTGGGACATATAGAATATTCACGCATTCCTAGTCGAATCACTGCGGCTTAGCATATCAAAGCCTTTATCGTTGGTGGTCGAGCCTCCGCGTCTCGGCTTGTGATCAGAACTTCTGTCAACTCAATATCTCTTTATAAATTCCTTTGGGAATATGAAATGCAAAAATGTTTCGCCAAATGCAAACACTGGATGCAATTCGGTTAACTTCCAAAATTGCACTTAAATTCTTTCAATTGAAATATTCAATTTTGTCACACTGACAATTAATTTAAGATATAACATGTATAAGAAAAATAAAATTCTATAAAATAATAAATTTAATAGTAACATAAAATTTAACATAATGTCAGATGCTTGTTTATTTTTTAAAAGCACACAATTTCGTATCTTTTTATGACGGTGAAGAAATTCACATTTTGATGAATGAATGAAATAAACGTTACAGGCAAAGTGCAAAATATTATTTTGTAAATATTTTAACTGTGTCGCACAATTTCAGTGAGTTACATTCAAAACATTTACATGTAATTTTTTTTTCTTTTTTTATGAAAATTTATAACTTAAGAACAAATTCATCGCTATAATTTTTTCCGAAAACTTATATAACAATGTAAAATTAAACCTATAAATATATATGCATTCACACGAACTTTATACTGGTGACAGAAAGCTTTATTACTTAATTAAATTAGTATGCATATACTGTTAGAAATGAACAGGGCTTGTTATATGAATTAAGTTTACTTATGAAATAACGCGTAAATAAGATTTATTTATAAAACAGAGACAATTCATATATCAAATTATAAATGGTTCATATATTTTTATATATATATGCTACATTAATATTTCCTAATAATTATTTATTACTTCAACGTGAACGTTTATATGCATTTAAAACTTTCATATATTATACCATTTTTAGAGTCACTTAATTTTTTTCAAAGCTATTCTTTTTCGTCTAATATCTTACACCTGTTATAAACATTTATTTTTGATCGGATAAAGACCCAAACCACATCTAGATTTATGCACATGACTGACTTCAAATGTACACCTGATATATTTTTTCCGGACTCAGAATAATATCTGACATTCCTAGACTTAGTTTATACGAAACTAATTTTTTGTTATCCACAGAGACCCGAGCCACAACTATGAAAGAAAAAATTCCCTCTTATTTACGCTGAGGTATACATTTATCTGAGTTTTTTATCGTCAAATTAAAATAACTTATACATATGAAATATACGTATCAAATATTTATTCTAACAAAATTATTCTCTGAGTGTCTCTGATTAAATATACTTCTCAAGTTGGAAATAATAATGTAGCAGGACAAAACAGCGTCTAGAGCTTTACTGAAGGCAATTTCAAAAGTCCGTAATAACTATGTTTAAAACAATACCAGGTGACGACTTGAAATAAAGCATGCTCGTCACGTATGATAGCATTTCTAGCAGCAAACGATTACAGTTGTTGATTCGATTATCATCGTAGGCGTAAAGTGACCCAGACATTGAATCAAAATGCTATTTTTTTAACCAAAGCAATTTTTATCTCAATAAAATGAAAACTCATAAGATGAATTCTGCATAAAAATGAGTTTAATGTAAAAAAAGGTGTCCAAAAAAATGTTTGCTGAACGAAATGAAAGAAGAAGAATTAAAATTTAAACGAAAGAAGGAATTCTAATTAGCTAGATTAATCATTTATTTGCATATGTACATTGAAAAGCAAATACATGAGAGTGAATTCTTTGAAATCTCTTCCACCAAGCAAGAATTTTTCCTATGATATTTCAGACGGAAACGTACAAATTTTACATTTTTAATTGCAATGGAAATTCTTTTCAAGAGAGCGATGTAAAAACGACTGATTTGATTTAAATTGGTAACAGAAAAATTCAACAGACAATGAGAGATGAATTAGACAAATTTTTTCTCTTTTTGTTTTTATACCTTCTGAACAAACTTATAAATACAACTATATTATTAAAAAATGAGAATTTATCAAAATTTAAACAAAAACCAAAGTTAGAACTATTTTTAAATCGCAGTATTGATAGAAATATTGTGCGTTATCCAATGTGCAAACTTTCACCCTGTAGTTTAATTTTGCTCCTCTCAATATGCACCGATGCTATCCTTGAAGAGGACTACGTAATAAAAGTTTAATCCTTGATGATGAAAAACGATGTTCTTACCTCAGTATTTTTTCACACCAATGGGGTCTTTTTTAATCTGTGTATGTTTCTCACATACCTACACTTCAAAACCCGAAACTACTTTTTGCTGTATTTTTTGTTTTAAAAATTCATTTTTGTTTCCACAGCCTGCTTTTTATTCATACTACAAGAAGTTAATAATTTTGTATAACAAACTTTAAACAAATAAAACTAACGCAAGGATAAAGATATCATTAAAAAGACTTATTTAAAAGTAACGTGACTTCCATGAATGAAATTAAACGCAATATTGTAAATAACTGCAATTACAAGCACCACTTTTAAACATTTTTTTATTAACTATCGTTCATAAACGTCAGTTTTGATTATGACTCGGCATCTTGTAACCAACTTATAAATGAAAAATTGTAGATCAAGCGTGTTTATGAATATTTTCTAGCCAGTTGCGTGATGTTTTTGTGTTACAAGTGGCCGATACGTAACGTTTAATCCCCAATATTTGTCATATCTGGTTATACAATATGCCTTTTTATTTCCAAAATATACGACAATGTATTGCTTATCTATAAGTGTAATGTTCAATAATATCCTACTGCGAATGCGGTTCGCGTGACTACAAGACATCCTCGTGATGCGAACCGCAATATTAATTCAAGACTGCACAGTGCGTTTGAGTATATGGTTAAATTTTGTGAATACCACAAAGATCCCAAATATTGTAGTTTGGCTCAGTTCAATGCAAATTACTAGTAACAATAAATTACCGATCAATTATTCGTCAATAAAGTTATCAGAGATACGTGTATTTATTAATAAATTTAAAATATGACAAATGTCACAAATTGACATAAAATATTTATTCACAGTGACAGAATCATTGCGTTTACTTGGTGAAATTTAGCAGATAGCGTTCAGTTGAGTCATTTATCTTCTGGCAAATAACGCGTGATATTCGCAAAGCTAAGGACAATAAAGTGCACATGTTAAAATTCGACCTGGGAAGAACAGCCAGATGGCTTTCCTCTCACTCAGTCAAGATCGACCCTGCGGATTTTCCACTTGTCTTGAAAAGTGATATACATGATGCGATACGCACACGTGACACATACCGTGTGGTTTACAGACGATTTGAGTGACATATTGTCGTATAGAAAAAGAGTTGGCACAAAAGAAACAAACAAGTCTGATAAAACAGCTCACTTTGTTGCAAGTTGATAAGAATATCAATTTTTCGTTTTTTTATCTAAAAAAAATAAGTTCAATTTATCAATATGATGGTTTTTTTTAAACTGTGATAAGCTACATTTATCTGCATAATTCTCAGATGACTATATTCGTGGAAGTTAAATAATTATGTTCTACGATTAATAATTACTTTTAACTCTAGTTTATTGTTTCAACGTTAAATTACTAAATTATTATTTGTTTCAGTCTTTAGGAAACTGAATGTTATTATTTTATTATTTGGACAAATTTTTCGTAAAATGTTGTTGATTGGTGTATTTAAAGAGTTAATAGTTTGAAATAGTTAACTCTTTAAGAAGTCGTGAAAATCGATATTTTTTACACGTAGATTTGATTTTAAATGCTGACCTTCTGTTTTCTTCTTACCATTGAATGCATTGCGCGTGTTGTCTTCCACCATTTCAAGCCAACTAAATTAAAGTTGGAGAATGAAGCAAGACTGGTTTACCCGGTCACTGCCAAATGGCAAAGACTAGCATTCTATTTCTTGCCGGCACTCCATAAAGCGACTTTAATTTCAGCTTTGTCAGCCCTTTCTGCTGGAAATTGGAAACACATATAGGAATGAATTTCAGAAATGAAGTCAATATAAAAGAAATGAACTTCTTTGTATTTATTTAGAAAAATGTCATCAGCATATAATGGAGCCAGAAAAGGGCTTTAATTTGTTGACCGGGATAGATTAATCCATTATATTTGACGGAAAAATGAGTCAAAGTAATAAACGTAGTTAAAACTTTGACGTCAATGCGATTACAACGTTCAGTGACTTTCGTTCACTGAATTTTCAAAGAAAGAAGTACGAAGCGAATTAAGATTAGTTGAACCATCTCTGGGGATTGGCAGATGCGTACGTGCCTGGCTGTTAGTTTTGCACTGGAATTGACGCCCGTCGTTTCTCCGCAGATAGATGAAACGTGAGAGACCTTTCAACGTAGATCTTTTGCCAAATCTCGCACAGATTTCAAAGATAGCCTATCATTCGAATCGTTTATTTCTAATTTTGTCTTAAATTATCCAAATAAAAAGGTTCAAAAATGTCACTTGTCCCGAAATGTAGCTCAAAACTTTTGATCTTACAATATTTTGTAAAATTTTTAATTAGATCTTCCAACAAAAATAGGTCAAATGGAATGGATCTTCAACCACAATTTTAATTTTGTTCTCATAAGTTTTGTTTACTATTTAAAAAAAACTATCCAATGTAATATATCTGTTTTATTCCCTCTTTTGTTGAAAAGTCCTTAAATTTAAGTATATTTGAAATTCATATTCACCATGAATTTTATTTGTGTTACTCACTCTCAACTAAAATCAATTTATTGTGCTTCAAATTTTGCCCTCGTGTCTCAAAATTCAGCGCTTGTTTATTTTTATCAGATGGTGACAAGGTTTGATCAGTGACGCCACGCTAGTTTCAAATCAAGACTACACCTAATCCAATCAAGAATGGTAATTGCATGCGTAGCTTCCGGCGAGCTATCAGGTAATGTACATCGCAGAGAATTGTAAAGGGCGCATATCTGCGGAGTTTGACTTTATATTGTTGATACTTCTCTATCTAACCTTGGTTAATAGATCGTGAGTTGTTATTTCAGCTGGTGCAAATCGATAATTGTATTAAACAGTCGCATACAATCGTTAATTGGCAATGTGTAGGAAGAAAATTGTTGATTAACTCTTGATAAACAGTTAATTTTTTGAAAACAACGAAATTTTATTAATATTTTCTCAGAAAAAAATTTTTTTTTATGAAAATGTCTTTTTTACGAATTGATGATGTCCGTGTGAAAAGACGTGTTATCTAAAATTGCTTTGGAGCAAAAAAAATCTAATTAGTTGGAAAGAAATGCTTTAAAGAAAATAGATTATCCGTATCTTGTGAACAGTAAAATTGAAATTAAATTGAAACTTGATAACATGCTCGTGTATGTTTAATACACGTATATAACAGTCTGCTGAAATGATGTGTGGTGAATGCTGGTTGAATTCACATATAGGTAAATGTAGAAGCTATTTTGATAAGTTAAAGCCTTAAAGCGATGAACTTGCCGATACATAATAGCTATACGTGCAACGAATTTTGTGTCAGTTACGTGCTATATGAGTTGTCCATATATTTACATTATGCATATAAGTGGATACATACTTTTATTCAAGACTCACTAGACATAACAATAATTATAATAATAATATACTGTTAAAAATAGTATTAACAAGATTTTCAGACAATTTTACAAAGCCATCGTGTCATTCAATAAGTTATCATATAAACAAAGTATCAAAAATAAAATATGAACATTTTCATTTTTTATATTTTATAAGCTACACTTTTCATCTCATAAATATAAAAATATTTTTATTACGTTGAAAAGTCGTAAACGATCAATATTATGAAAATGTTTCACTGTAGGTTGATTAAAAATTAAATCTATTTGGCCACACACACACACACACACACACACACACACACACACAATACAGTTTTGGACAAGAAAAATATTGTAAAACAAGAAATTAAAATATTTAAATAATACAAGCTTTGATTTAACATTTATTGAATATAAATAAAAATGTAATAATATACGTTGAGTCCATTATAAATGTCTTTTATTTAACTGCCTCAGAAAACTATTATCTTTTGTTAGCAAGTAAATAATATGCAATATCGTCCTGGTTTATTAAAACTTTGCCATTGTGTGTAATGTACTGAATGAACTATCATTTTGGTGCAACAATAGAACGACCCTAAACTTGATCATGACGAATCAATGATATTAAGCACACAGTCATGAGAGCATTAACACCCGCGCAAGCACAATAAATCATCGAAACTGAAATATAAAACTGAACTAAAACCACATTTCAGGATCGTTGTACAATCATCATCAGGCTGAAATCAATTTATTATAACTGTATAAAGATAGAGAGGAAAAAAAAAGTGAAATAGAAAAAAAATTTGCAGATTTGAAACTAATAAAACATGAACACAGTTATACCGTGCGATTACTCACAGTAAAGCAAAATAATAAACCATTTTTCTGCAACATTTTCATGATTATGGTAGTACAGAGCAGAAAAAGGCAAGAGCAGTAAAGTAATAACATACGTCAGGGCATAGGTGTTAAAACGATTAAGAATGCGCGCTAATGTCGACGACGCAATCGAATTATGCATAATTGTAATTGACTTTGGAAGGAAGTTTAAAATATATTTTGCCACATGTGATTTCCATTTTGGCACAAACATTAGCGTGACGTGCTCGATTTTACCACATCCGAGCAACTGGCATCGCCAATCTCATTGTCTAAATCCTCTAGGTTGAAAATGAATTACGGCCACAGAGTTCGTCGTTGTTAAACTTATCCGTATCCTAACTTTAACTCCCGAGTTTATGCTCTATTTGAATCAAATGTACAACGGATAATAAGATTAAATAATTTTGAAAAACAAATAAAAACATTTAACAATTTTTTTCACTTTAAAATATATACGTCTAATAAATATTGTTAAAACTTCTTTCCATTAATCAAAAACAGCTAAAAATTTTGAAATACTGCTTCAAGTCTTTTTACTTTACATTATTCACATACATTGCAAAACTTTTCAGCTTATATTTTCACTATTAAAGCACGAGGGATGAGCACACCTAAATCTGCAAGCTCGTATTTTAAAAAGTTTAGGTGTGTTAACCCAAGAATCTTGACCCAAAGATTTCGGTGAATGATACTCGTAAAAGTGCGTTACCTAGTGCCTAGAACTCAAAGTGAATGTCTATATTAAAGTTCTAAAACCCAGGATTTGTATATTTCTTTGTAATTAAATTTTGGATAAAATATTTATTTTTTAGTCAAATCTCCATTATTTGATAACTTTTGAGTAAAGAGTAATATTTTTTAACTTATTTGTTAAATTAAATAGCAATAAAATTAAAAAAGTACATTCATTTTGTTGTATATTCAAAAAATAATTATGACGATGGTACGATGATAATCTTCGCCCATTAATTATTTTCTACTCTGTTTTTATAATTATCTTCGAAAATTGTTGATACGAAATTATATATTCGAAGCATCAATTTAAAAGAACGAAAAGGTGTTCCACTTAACTCCATCAGCTCAATTTGAATTGCACTTTTGGTAAACGTGCTTTTAAATATCGCGAATGAACACGAGACAAATTATTTAAGTTGGAGTGCAGCCATGCAGCGGTACTACTGATCACTCTTTTGACATATTTATGCTCTCATGCTGAATGGCCTAATAATATCTGCGGTTTGTCGAGCAACATGGGGTCTTATACATAACGTACAAAAGAATATTTTTCGCAGAATATTTACCGGCATGATGAGGGTGATATTTAATAACCTCGGTCCCTTTTTTTTCTTCTTCTTTCTTTTTCATTCTCCCTTAGGGTAAAAAAATTGAGAAAGCCATCACATATATACACGTATTTGTGGCCCAAAATTATCGTCTTTTATTTGATATGCAAAGTACATTAAGACAACGACGCCGTCAAATAACGCTCGGAAGTAACCCATTTTCGTAAATTATGTGCCGCTTGAACGTGAATTAAATAAACCGGTTCTTTAATTGAAAACTTTGGTTTTCCGAGGGATGATTTGTAATGCTATACATAACGGTGAACGATGTTTTTAAGAGAGTTTGAGTTTCAAAATTTCAAGCTCTCGCTTCCAATAGAAATGTGCTAGCTCTAAATATGTAGTTTCCACCATAAACAGTGTTCGAAGTGCCAGGATTTATTGTCTTTCTCCGATTTATCTTTACTCCAGTTCTTTTCCCAATCTCTACGCGATCTTCGCTATATATTTTCTTTATCTCTTCATCACTTGTTCTTTATCACATCTCCACGGGGGCCAGTAAAAATTAAATTCTTACGAAATTTAAGCTACTGCAGAATCGATTTGTGTGTTAACCCAATTGATTAAAAGAAATTTAACGTTTCAGCAAATTAATTGAACGCTTCAATTGTAAGAAAATTTTAAATTAGTAAATGTCTTCTGTTGAAGAAAATAGGACTGTAAAATCATAATGAAGAAAATAATTTAAATATGTTAAACTGAAAGACCTAAATAAAGGGAATTTGAATTTTAAAATGCAAATTCAACTGGCAAAAAAAATTAACATAATTGAATGATAACATCGAAGTTATAATATAAGAATGGAGATGACAAAAAAAATTAGTGATAGGCAAATTTTCATAACATTTGTCATCGTCAATATTTTGTGAAAGAAATTTAAATTTCTATTAAGTTCATTTTTCTCTTTTCCCTTGTAAAATTAATGTTGGTGTGAATATGTTGAGCCCCGTAAATTGCAAACACTTGAATCATCCAGCGAAGAATTTTCTTTGTGAAGTGAGGGGGAGTAGTTCCGTAATTGCCAGTGCATTGTAGATATTAATTTAGTGGCTCGTTCATATCGAAAGTAATATCGACTTTCGTGGCCTGACCAGTGGGGAAAGTCGGTAATAGAAGTCGAGTCGAGTCTAGCCGGGTCTAGTCGAGTCGAGATGAGTTACTGCCTTTAATTTCCCGATAATAGGGACTACTCCCGCAATCCCCGGACCCTTCTCTTGGTCGCGCGGACTTCCTTATCCTCGCAGAAAATTCGAGTGAAAATTGCTGAAATAAAACAAGTAGTTTAATTTTAAAGAAAATTAGAAATTAAAGCTTTCACCGAAAAATAAATGGATATACTTTTTTTAAATTTCTAAAATCATTTTTTTCTGAGCACATAAAAACTGACATTATACCGAAAATTTTTCTTTTGGCAAATAAACTAAAATAATTTTCAAACGAAATCATAATGCTCTGTCACAATGATAAAATTGCGCCAGAATAGCTCTTTTATGACCCACGGAAAGATGTATTTTGATCGTAAGACTTGGTGGAGTATGGAATTTAAGAATACCTGAAAGTAAAGTGGGCCATTTCTCATAGCACTGGTCGAGAAAAGTGTGGAAAATGTTCTTGTTTTTGTCTTAGACTTTTCTCCACTTGAAAAAAAAATCTTCTTTAAATCTGTATGTACTTTTTGGTCCATCTCAGTTTACACGAAACTTTTTTTTTTAAATTGATGCACACACTTTTACTAAAACTATTATTCTAACAGGGTTAGTGTATAAGTGAAAAAAAAAAAACAAAAAAAAAAAAACAAAAACATAAATTGACTAATGAATAGCATGGTTACATAAATAATTGAATTAGAAAAAAAACTTTAATAACTCAAAAACTCTCTCACATAGAACTCCAGTTCATTTTCTAAAACAATGGCACTTAAATTAATCGCTTGATAAAATAGTTGTATCCTTCACTTATTTCTATTGTTCGGTTCAACAAGTCCAAATACAGCTCTCGTTTTGAAGCTATGACACGATGACTATTCAATTCAATACATTAGTTGAATATGTTTCCACGAACAAAAGAACTGCGCTAAATTATCGACACATAACAAGTCACCTCAAACGTGGCATGATACGATGGGAATGTTCGATCAAACGTAATATATCCATGATCCTTTTTAACAACTGCTGAGCTCGTTTGTTCGTATTTTTATGCACACGCATTGTCCTCACGTAAAAGAACAGTTTTGTTGACACAACAATGTCTCTTTTCTAACTATATTTGCCGTCCATTAACAATGCTTTGTGAATTTAAATGAAAAAAAGGATAAAAGTCTAAAATTAACACGAGCTTTACGATGTCCAGGTCTTTTGAAGCCAACAACTCAGATTTTGGGTCGCGTGTCAGTCCGATGAAGACATACGATCTATAACTTGTTGCTGTCAAAAGAATGAATTGGCATCATTGAACACGAAGCATGTAATACTGAATGAAAATAGTCAAAATGTAATTTGAACTGATGACAATGTAAATAGTTTAAGATGTTCAAATAATAAAGTGTATTATTATAAAAATGATAAGAAAAAATATGATGACAAATTCCAAAAAAAATTGCACGATAAAAGGAAGAAAAATATCGACACAGTTATCCGCTTTTCTGCCGACTCGATAAAGATATAAAACCTATAAACTCATTACTTATTATTGAACAAACCGCATCGAATCAAGTTTCATGCTGACGAAGTTTGTGACGAATCATAGATCGGTAGAAAAAAATCGGGTAGATAACGCAAATCGGTATTAAGATATCTGCAAGCTTAATGATGATAAATATAAGCAATTGTCAGCATGGGGAGTACAAAATGACGATTCCATTACGAGCGACAGATGTCGCTCTCCGGATGACAGCGCGGACAAGTATAACAATTGCTTACTGCAATTTTCACGCATGTGACGGTAGCAACGTATAACATATGTTATCGATAGTGTGAGGCATTATTCGAGCTGTCCGATAAAAAGCCAGGGTTTAGCAACATGTCAACCATTTCATTATTTGATATCTATATTTAATTCTAAATTTATGGCTATTAAATTTGCATTTTTGCATGATACAAATTTGCCTAATAAAACTGTACTTTTTCCTTATTCTTTCATTTTCAATTTGAAATAAATTTTGTTTCACTGACAATAAAGTTGCTGGCAATTTTAATTTCAAATTATTCCTTATTAATTTTAATTAAATTTTTATTTCCTTTCACTACATTCTTCGCATAATTATACGTCTTTTATTTTCCATCATCTCGCAAGAATGCAAAATCGTGTGCATAAATTTAATTAATACGCAAAATACTAATTCCTGCAAATTATATATGAATTGTTGTCATTCTGTTGAGCGAGCATTAATTTAGGTTTTGTTTCTAAAAATCAAACATTGTTTCCAAATGAATACAGCATAGTTGAACAAAAAGCATAAACACAATCTCATCAGTTAATATCTGAATTATTTTCTCAATTCGTTTGTCTGGGGTATAAATTGCCAAATTTGTGCAGTTCTATCGCGTGGAAATTTTGCCGCTTCACTAAGTAATAAATTCAATTTCGGATGATTAAAAATAATTCAAAGTTCGCCGAGGAGGGAAGATACTCCAGTTTAGATCGGCAAATAAATTTCACTATGACATTAAATTCTGAAACAAATAAATTGGATGATTAAAAAAAAAAAAAAAAAAAAAAAAAAAAAAAAAA
>JABFPM010001716.1:0-18983 GCA_022817325.1 Idris sp. 1 HC-2018
ATGTGTCAGTTTTCGGTGCAAATTTCGTTATGCTAAAACCTTTTTGCAGTAATGTAAAAAATATATTCCAAACTCAAACAAAATAACTTATTTAATTTTCCTAATTGATCTAAACTTTATAATCAAATTTTAGACAACATTTTGTAATCAATTTTTGATCAAAATTTGAACCAGTTTTTTTAACTAAATTTTTCATCAAAATCTTTACCCAGCAAAAAAATATAAATTGGTAAATGTATTTGCGAAGTAAAACAGTTAAAATCATTAACTTTGATAGAGTTTTCACAAATAATTTGACTCGTAATCTCATTATTTCAATCAGCGATCCATAACGATGATTAAGACTATTTCAACTACGTAAATTTAAGTAGCCGCAAACAATTTACATTGATTATTTATCATATTTATAGCTGTCATAAAAGTGGATGCTCATAATTACACTCGAGACAACTGTTTAAACCCAAAACATATAATTAGTTGGAACGTTGTCCCAGAGCTTTATCAAAAGAAACACAAATTTAATGCTTATAATGTGCTCCACGTCGTTTTATATTATTTATATCTTCAAAAACCGGAGCTGCGTTCCGCGGTAGCAGGAAAAATTAATTCGCAGTGTGTGCTGCGTACACTCAGAACCAGTTCCTTCTCAGGAGCAGTGGTAAGGCTGATTTTATCTCGGCAAGCAATTAATTAATTAACAGATCGTATTCCCTGGTCGGCAAAATGCATATAAATTTTCGCGACAGTCCGGACTTACACTGTCAATGGCTAACAATCCCGGGCGGGTAACGAGGGACAGTGATTTTCGTGTCATATTTATGCGCAGAACTCTGAATGAAACAAAAAAGATGAATGAAAAGTAGTAAACTGCCTGGATAGTTGTATGGCATGCTTCTTTTTGTCTCAACTTGATTGTAATTTGTAGGGTACTTCAAACAGGATATTTCATACATATATTTACCCGTACCTAGTTGATACATACATTTTTTTTTTGGAAATAATTTATTCTTACTGAACATCAACATTTATTTTTTAACAGACAACTTATAAATTCAATATGTACAAGAAAAATATACATTGACATTTTTCCATCACAGTCAAAAGGAACTTTTGTTCATAAAAAAGATTCATAAAGTTTATGAAACTATTCTATATGCAATATATGCAGTAATAAATTGCATTTTTTTTGTTCGAGTATGATAAAAAAAATAATAAATACTTTTTTTCACTTGCAGGAAATTGTTATTTTTGTAAAGAAAATGTCTTGAAAAATTTCACTTGCAAAGATCGCTGCATTCTCGTCGGCAACGGCCAACACAGGGTGTGCGCGAACCGGTATAACTCAAGTACCTTTTCTCTTCTGGCTCAGCCATTGTAATTCAAGGCTTCTCGTCAGGACAATACATAGTTTCGCGTGTCGCTTTCGCGTTCCTTCTACTCTTGTTACTTTTTTGTTCTCGTTGCTCTTGCTCTTTTGTTTTTGCCCAGCCGTTTTGCTTTTTGTCCGCTCGTTTTTCCCCTTTTTGCATTTTTGTATCCCGCGAAAGATTCGTGGGTGAGTGGCTCCTCCTTAGCGGCAGCGGTCTATAACGGTTTGACCGTTCGTGCTTCTGTCGGCTTCTGTCACATCACATTCACATTCTGTCTACGGAATCCCTGATGCTGGCTCGTATCTCCGCAGCGACTTGAAAACGATCCCTTTGATATTACGGCCATGATTTATTTTCCAATCACAGAAAGCAGCGGGCTAAGTGGCTAATCATACATATATATATGTGTGTACCTAGTTTGCGAATAATATTTAGTTCAATAAATCAATGCAGATAATAAATGCACGCGACAGAAATGCAACCTGTTTCGGGCCATAAATTACCGCCAAAATTATCGCGCCATCTCATTTGGTAGCGAATTTTTGAAGAATTAATTATAACGAGATAAAATTCAAAAAGAAATTTTTGGCTGATACATTTTTAAAATAAAAACGAAAACGGAATTTGCAAAATCAACAAACAAGTTTTAAACAATTTAAAATTGTATAAAATTGTGACCATCGAAAATTCGATTAATTATACCGTCACTTAAATTGCCAACAAAGTTGTCAAAAACTGTAGTCTGATAAAAATCGTGTTTTTGAATCGAACAAAATGAAACGTTTCAAATTAAAGGATATCACCAAAAGCAGGCTCAGCTGCATCTCATATCCTGCGGCGATAGGTCGCCTGTGCACCTGTCCCTATGATTGACCGCGAAACCCTATCAAGACGGATATCTGCAGGAGTTGTCAACGACGGTGCCATTTAACCCGGAATCTCACCTGCTCGCGTCGCATTTTGACTATCACAAAGGCATCGGCAAATTTGCAAGCCAATTTGACTGCAATAAGAAGAGAAACATCACTGATAATCGCGATATATATAAAAAGTTCAACGACTTTGTTATTAAATCAGCCTTGCTCTTTTCTTTATCGGCTGTTATCATTGAAACATCCGGTACACGAAGGAATTAATCGCACAGATAGCTAACAACAGCTGTAACGTTCCGGCAACGGCTAATAGACATTTGTATCAAAAGCTAAACCTCACATAACACCCCTTAATTTTAATACTTCCTGCTTATTAGGGTTATCGCAGGGATCATCTTCGGTCACACTTTTATTATTTTAAAGATTTTCTTTAATAAATGCCACATGTCGTCTGCAACATTGTTTTTATTTTACTTTTCTCAATTTGATGTTTTTATATTTTTGATCAAAAAATCAATATTGTAAAAGGCTTATAAGTAATAGTTATGAAATAAAAAATAAATACTGTGTGGAATGTTTCGATTTTTTTGAAAAAATAATAATTTATTTTTCAACAGTCAATACTGACGTTTCGAATGTGTGTACCAAATTCATTTTCAAAGTGAATAATTATTATGTTAAGATTTTTGACATGGTTAAAAATGAAACGAAATGTATACAGATCTGAATTGATAATATTAATGTTAAAAGTAATTCACAATGTGTTTTAAGACTAAGTATTTTTTATTTCACAACTATCTCTTCCATTCTTATAGGCCTTTTACAAAATTGATTTTTAATTATAATCAAGGAACGTGTGGAGAAATCTTGTACAACATTGAATTGTATATTTTTGAGATGATTACAAACTAAAAAGTCTAAAGAAGAAATCTCGAAATGTATGTTAATGATGTAAAACAAAGAAAATGACAAAAAGAAAAACAAAAGAATCTGTTTTGTTTTAGTTTTTATAAAAATTGATCTTTCAAGTCATGTTAATTGGATCCGTACAAATAAATGACTAATAACACGTTGCAAATTTTAACCCGACAATTTGCATAAACCAATCGGGTTAATTGCCCCCTGCAGTAATAAGCTCTGCTTGTAAACGAGGAAACCATTTTTCAAAGGAGGAAAAAAAAACGCGGGGGGAAAATTGAAAAATAATTATCCGACAAGGAAAATGCGTTAAAAATGGTTTTCCCTGGAAAGTAGCGTGAGACAATAACTTGATTACGTCGTGTGCTTTATCGGAAAATCATAAAGCAATTAATAACGCGTTCATTAGGGGCAAGAAGAAGCGCCATTTGTTGGATAATTAGAAACTCTTTTCTTCGCCGATTTTATTTTCATTCAAACTTACGGCTCTCAATTAAAGTGGCAACAACAAAAATGGTAATATTTATGTCCCTGGACGTGTATATATATTCTGCGACATCTTGGACACATGACGTTTAAGAGTCTTTCATTTTTTTTGCCGCGCAATAAAGCGGCCCCCCGATTGCATAATACTGCAGTAACGTCTCCTGATATTTGCCATTTTATGTAAGCTCCACTTACGGGCCGCGTCTCATATTAAACGTTACTAAGAATTACGAGAGAGTAGCTCTTATTCTTGTCCTCGAAATTGAGTTGCGAGTTTAAGAAAAATGGATATGATTTTACATGATAAAAAAATGTTTGCATCCAGTAAGAATAAACTTTTATCGTTGTTTTTTTTTTAAGTTATTTACAGCCGCTAATTTTGCTCTCATAATAAAGTTGGGCAAAAAATTTTTGTGACGAATGTATGTATATGAAGCGTGATTTACGGTAAGACGTATAAAGTCGTCGTAAAAGATGCGCGCGTTGATACAGTCAATTGTGATGGGAAAAAAAGGCAGGGTATACCACCGGCGATGCTGACTTTTTGGAAGGGCTGTAAATAATCGGCCGGCCCGTTATCTCTGCACGCAATTAAGACCAACGCTCTCTCTCGATATATTAATGCGGTTATCGCACTCTGAACCGCGCTGATCTCTCTCGACATCTGATGGAAATCCCGCGGGGAATCCCCCTTTGAGATATTTTTTATGGGAAAATGCTCGCTGCTTACCCGTTATTGAAAATCGCATGCGACGCTCATTTCCCGCGAGCTAAAATTCTATACTTATGAAACTCCGAGTGTGATAAAGTATAAGCTTCCTGGCAAACAAAATGAACTGTACATCGCTACTGAATGGAGATGTTACGATAATTGTTGTTTGCAGGGAAAAAATGTTTTCTATTATCTGCAAGATACAATTCGTAGTTTCTGTAAAACTCTACTACAATTTTATACGGACAGGAACATTTATCTACAATTTTTGTTTGGAAAATTTTTACTTTATTACAGCATGTAAATAATTTAAAGTAAAAAGTTCTGCGAATGTGTACTGTCGATTAAAAATGTAAGTACCTTAATGTAAAAAATTACATGTAACTTTTTACTGCAGAGTAGAAAATATAAGTAAATATTTTGTGAAAGATGTTTACTATGGATGGGATAGAAAAGGTTTTCATTTATGTTAATTGACGATAAAACTGGATTGATAAGTAATTGGTATCGACGTACGTTTGATTAATTATTGTTATAATTATATAAAACGTTTCGATAAGAGGAATTATTTAGAATGATACTGCTTTCACCAATAAAGTTTACGTGGTATGGAAGCACTGAATATTCAATAGCCTTGTGAACTACTCACCCGACAGTTAACTAATACACTAACTGATCCGATCTGTTATTCAGTAACTCGCCAGACTATTAAAGATCAATGAACGCCATTCAGTGTGAAAATTATGCAACCGCACATATATTATTAGTCTATCTCAAAGCTGAATAACGCATGTTACAAGATGTCTGTCGTGCTGAATCTAATGAATTTTAAAGTGTTTAAAATGATGTCACACTAATTTCAGTTTTGATTTTTCGGCTAATAAAATTTTCTAATTTGCCAGATTAAACAGCCAACGATAAAGGGAAGTTTTTTTGTTGCTGTTGAAAACTTTTTCGTAGCAAATCATGCGTGAGCTTTAAGATGTATACGACGGATGTTTAATTCATCAATTAATAAATCGGATCAGAAACAACTGTGCGCGATTGAACAACACGATAAAAAGTGGCGTACAAGTTTCATTTTGTTTGTCACAAATTTGAACAGAAAGATATACACATTTACAGTTTATTCTCTTTAAATAAGAAGACAATCTTTAAATAATAGAAATTTTAAGAAGAAATGAATTGTTTTTTAATTAAGATAACCAGTTCCTTTCGACATGTGGGGCTGATCATGGCTGTTAATTTTGTTTTGTGTTTTGGCCTTCTCGGACGAGTTGACCGAACTTTGTAGTAAGAATACCGGGGGATGCAAAAAAGGTCGGCCCCCGCGCGTTTTACAAATTATTCAATTAGTCCCGCGAATTAAGGTATACATATTCATTGCGGCTGATACGCGCGCACTATGTGCTTCCTGCGAAATGTACGGCGCCCGTTCGCATAAACAATTCACGAGCACACGCGCTCGCCGATCTAACGAATGCGTGGATATGTAGTGCATAAACTTTGCGGAATGTGCTAATTTGCCGAGCGAGGCCGAAACTTTGTAATTCCGCACGCAGATTAATTTTCCGACAGAAGGAAACTTCTACTTTTCATCCCGGACGATTAATCTTTTTGTTTTTACCTTTTTCAGATTAGTTTTATGCTAATTTCCCAACCAACCGAATTTTGATCACAGAAACAAATTTCTACTGCTCACAATTAAAAGCAAAAATCCTTGAACAAAAAATAAAAAACTGTATTCAATATTTTGTACTAACCAATAAACATTTTATATTGCATATACAATTTGTTGCACTTTGGAATCTTGAAAACGAAACAAGTTTGAGAAACATCATTAACTGGGGAAACAAAAAACAAACTCGTGGCCCAAAAAGTAGACACACAAAACAAAGTATGTAGTTTAGCGCAATACGTTTGCCAGTAAAGCGCAATGAATATTTCATTCGCAGTGGAAATTCATTGCGACGCATCTCGCATCGATCACCATACGCTTATCTAACACGAAGAGCGATCATTTTTTATCCCATAAAATTGTTATTCATAGTTTTCTGCGGGCACAACACGACTAAGAGCTGCCATTACAATATATATTGCAGGGCTCGTCAAAGCAGAAGGTGTCGGGCCCGATAAAAGCGTGGTTAAAATCAACAACACTAATTGACTCGAAGACACAAGCGCGCGAACAAAGATTCGGCCCAAGAAAGCCGTGTGATTTTACGGGAGCAAATTAAGGAAACCTGGAGGATCCTTTGATCCTCGACAGTCGGCAAACAAGCAGCTACCGCGCGCGCTTTAATACCTCATGCAAATTTTCCAACAAAAGCTTTTCCCCTCGCGAGACGCCTATATTGCTTTTCGAACAAATCGTTATATCCGATTCTCGGCCGCTCTCACGCGAAAAAAAAACCGATTGCATCGCTTTTCCTCCAGAGAACATGCACCAAAACGTAGATTAAACGCTCTTCTTTGACGTTCTTAAAGCGTGTATATTGAGGGCGAATTTATGCAGAGAAGTGTATGGTTTTACGAAATTGTAAAGGCTCCCCCTTTTTTTCGTCGACATTTTATTGTAAAATGCTTTTGCACTTGTATTCAAATTTACATTTCGAAAGAAGAAAAAAATCTAATTACTTAATTATTGCAGTCGATGAGATGAAATTGAAATTTTGTGAAACTCGTTGGAATATGATTTTTCATTGTAAAATCAGAAATGTTTGAAACAAAATGTAAATTGAAAATAAATATGAAGCAATTTAAAAAAGAAACGATATATGAGCCAATCTCTAGAATTTTTAACCTACCTGTTCCTCGCATTTCACTTCAATTTTGTGGGTTATTAAATTGACGATGTAAGTTCTTATGGTTTGCACACCTCAAGTTATTATAATTTTACACTTTGTAAGTATTTATACGTTCATAAGGATTATATTTTAAAAATATTTCAAAATCCGAAGTCCAAATTATTACGTTTTTGACATGTCCCTTTAAGTTATACAGACACATTTTATTTTTTAATTTATAAGCACAGAGTTAATCTGCAATTCAAAAATTAATAAACATTGCTTTCAATTTTATCAAATACAATAAGCACAATTCAAATGATGCGCATGTAATATGTTAACTAAACAAGATTATCAAAATCTGTCCCTGAGTTTTGACGTCAAAGACGTAATACATTTTGTAATTGAAAATATTTATATTTAAAAATACTTTAATACTTCTGAATGAACTGCACAGTATCTTGATGTAATAAAATATATGTGCGTGCAATAAAATCTAATTATACATTAAAAACTACTTCAATAATTGAAAGACCATTTCAAAATATTACGTCTTTGACATTAGAACAGAAAAGCTGTCAAAAACGTAAAATTACCTATGTTTTTATAATTAAATATTAATTTAAAGTTACGCGCATGTAATTTATCACTCTTCGACTTTATATTATTCATTTTAAAGTAATAATGAATGATAATTATGATAAAACTAAGATGTGTTAAAACTTTTTTTCCCAAATTTGGCAAGTTGAAGTTAAAGATTCTAAAGAATTGCCCATATCTGCTGATAAAGAAAGTGCACGAAACTGATAAAATGCACCTTTTATATATGCTCGTTAAAATCCCCGTTGCTGAAATTTTTGTTTGTTTGTCCTTATATAATTGGACATCAAAAATGTTTAAACGGGCAAACAAATTGGTCGTCAGAATTGGACATTACATTTCGATATCTATCGGAGACGATGATTACATGTTTCCATACTCTGTGTGACATCCGTCACGTAGTTGTAGGGTAGCGGACCAATTTACTCCGCTCAACTGCTGTATTTATGAAATTGTGTGCAAATAAATGACATAATTGCTTCTTCGATAAGAATAAATAGAAATTTCCTGTTCAAAATGTCATCATAATTTTATGACACGAAAAGATAATTGCAACTTTTGTTATTCAACCTGTGTTTTCAAGAATATCAATTGCAAAAAAGGTTTGAAAAGTTGTTGGAAATTTTGCGCCGAATAACTCGTGTATTTATTTTGCGTCGAAATTTTGCAACGTTACACACGTGCTGCTGATTTGAATTTAATAAAATGGCCTGCAGGATAATCGGTCCTTGTTACACGCATGCGAGGACAAATTCGAATTCCGTTAACGTGCCGTAACATCGGTCATCGACAATTTCGTAGTTAGGAACCGCCGACGCATGAACGCTACCAGCCGCGGGCATTAAAACCAAACGGGTTTTCGCGCTTCGCAGAGTTGTAATATACGCATAACCGATCGCATATTGAATGGGACCATGCGAAAAAAGCGAAAAAAAGGATGAGCTTGTGATGACCCAGATTAATTACAGCATCACTGAGTTTAAACCATGCATATCATGGTTGGAAAAATAAAAAAATTGTTTATTTGTCAACCTGATATTACTTTCAAGTTAGAAAAAGAGAACATTTTGATAATTAACTGTATTATACAGACAAAATTCACTAAAAATTATTAAAAGTATGGGTCAGCAAAACTTGGATACTTTGAAAATTCAAAAATATTTCAAGATATTAAATATTTGAGAATCCTTGAGATTTTTTAAAAAATTCCAGATATTATAATGATGCTGTCATATTTCAAAATCCTAAATATTTAGACTGTTCTACCATATATCGAGATTTTTTCATTTTTCGGGACCCTGTGTATTATGGAGTTCCCGGTATCTTATGGAAACCCTGACATGATTCAGGATCCCGATTAGTTTGGGGACAAATGCCAAACCCTGATAAATCACAATAAATTTGATTAAACCTGATAAGTCTGATGAGACCTGCACGAAGTTGCTCTTTTTTCGGAGAAATTTATAAGCAGACGAACAACGTCTTGCGGGACCAAAGAGTGCCTTTTTGCTGGACTTGGAGGAATGTCATCCAATGAGAGAGAAGTAAAAAGAAAACAAGTAAAATAATGATAAAAGGCGGAGCTCGCGGTGCAATTCGATTGGTCGAGATATTGCAGGCGTTCGAGTCAACACGAAAAGGAAGGGGACTAGTCCTCTTCGTTCTCCTCATCTGATGTCTCTGTTCAACTCGCCTCGCGCCTTCTCTTTTTCAGCGACGTTTCCCTCCCTGGACCAGAGGATCGCCTCCCTACCTCGTGTGTCGTCAGTCCTCTTATTCTTGGTCTTCTTCTTTTATCGAATGTGTTCGCCGTAAGTGGCCAGACCACTCGAGTCTGGGCGTTTCTTCTTCGTCGAAGATCGAAAATGTGCTCAGCAAGACACAACCACTCGGTCGAGTCTTCGCGAGATCTACCTGTAATGCCAAAGAAATCGTTACCATCCGAGATGTAATTCCTTCGAGATTGTTTGATCTTTAAATCTCAAATGTTTGTCGTAAAATGCAAATATCCGCAAACCAGAGGTCTTAATTGATTTTGACTTTTTTCCTCAAATATACTGAAGAACAGAGTAATTTATTTCATTGTTTTAATTACAGTTGTGAAGGTCGTACTTGTTTTTGTTTTTTTATGTAAAAAAAACGTAAATAAACACTGCATGATGGAATCGTTCTGTTTTTGACTTAGAAAGGTCGGATTTGTTTTTATTTGTGATACTCAAGATGTTGATTCTTATAAGTCAGAGATCTTAATTTGTTTTATTTAACAAAACAGCATTTAAAAGAAACCAAACTCAATTACTGCGTTGTTTTACAGAGGACGCACTTATTTTTGTTTTGTTATGTAGAAACAAAAACGTAAATAAACACTGAACAACATTAGTATTTTATTTCTTTTTTCGAAGGTCATAATTCTATTTTTATTTTGATTGTGCAAAAAGTGAACACAGATAAATAATGCGAAACGTATTTGTTGATGTTATCGTTCGATGTTCTGCGTTGTAAACAAATACAAACATTAGAGGTCATACTGACTAGATTATCAATAACTACGCGAATCGAAAAACAACGCTCGATTAAACATTTCATTAGCCAATTGCGTAATTTATGATTTAATCGTTTGTATTGGAAAGCACAGTTTGATTTACAAGCAAAAGAATGATGAATCGGCCTTAGTAATGATTAGGGGTAGACCAAAGTATATTGACTCGTGGTACGCCATCTGCGCTTTGCTATAGCTATATTGGCAGAAGTAATAAGCCAGCACGTGGTTTACTTGAACGGGGAATAGTTAATTTTAGCCCAACATTCTTCGTTAGCGTAAACACCTCCCTCCGTCACTCAAACTGATAGCCCCTATATATACTATTAATTTAACTCGAATTCAGATCGTTTCGAGAGATCGGGTTTTTCTCTGAAAATGAGAAAAAGGGTATAATCCCCGGGACGCAGCGATGCGAAAAATAGTTATTTTTGCGTGTGATCTAGTTAGTCGACACGCTCGTTTGCTGGAGGATGTAGCAGTTGCCGGGCAAACTGTACTATTTCGGGGTGGGTTAGACAGTGCCGAAAATTAACGCCAACGCGAATCAAGACGACAATGTGATTCATCAGTTAAATCCGCGTGCATAATCCTTTACAGCGGCTCCGACCACGTATAGGGAGTGCGAATTATAATCACAGTTGTGGTTAGTCGACAGCTTTGCGGGGTCGTCGAGAGAGGGCGCGGGGAGAACTCGGGGAAGTATTTACCCAGGCAGCCGACATCGTCACAGTGCACTACACATCCGGAATAGAGAACGATGGAAATCTGCGGCATTCAGAGGCACTGGCCAAGAAAATTGGCTGACAACATTCGCGCAGGGAACCGAATTGCTGCGGCGGACGACATCATTTCGTCGAATACCAGGGACGCCGTCACTAAGGCTCTGACAACGATTGCAATCGACCGAACTTTAATCCGCGCTCGGTGTCGTGTGAATTTCGACCCGTGCCAAAATATATCGTAATACCTCTATTCAGCCGATCTAGAACACCGAAAAAGCACTGATTTCTAATTCCACAATATATTCATCGCCAATTTTTTATTCCACTGACCCAACAAAGTCTGCACTTTTCTTTATTCTCTTGCTGCATCTGCATTTGACAGAATAATTAAGGGGATTTGATTTTAAAATCAGGGAGACGACAATTTAAATCAATTATTGGGCAAGCGTGTTAAACACCCGTGAAATTAACCTAGTCTTCAATATCGCTATTGATAAAGATGTTAAGGATGAAAATGTAATTAAATGGTAGCTTAATTTCAATTTCTTCTATGCATTGAGGTTAATTTGCGGAAATATATTATCATTTGATGCAAACTTTAGAAAGAGACAGAGAGAGAAGGTTACCCATAAAGTTTAATAACATGCAGAGGGCGCCTACGTCTATGGACGTTCTAAAAACGTAAAAAGGACGTGGCAGTTGATTCTTAAAATTTGGCCTTATAAACCACGAGTTTGGTGCCAACACAAGAAAAAGAAGATGAACATTCTACAACATAAAGACTGTAATATTGAAGACGTACTTAAATTGTTGACTATTTTTTATCAAATACTTTAACGCCTAACATGTTTAAATCATTCATTATTAAGATTTAATTATTTGTAGATATTGGACTAACAGACAAATGCCCAAACATATAATTATATAAGAATGCATATACTCTACAAACAAAAATAATAATTATATAAAACAGAAGAATTTAAGATAATATATTTAAAATAAATATATTAAAATAAAACCATTTTTTTAAAAGTCGTTTAAACATGATAATTTAGTTGAGTTTTTACAATATTTCCCTATAAAAGAAACAATCGCTATTTCTCAACCTCGATAGTCTAGATATTGGAAAATGTTAAACATATGCTGTTTTATGAATTTTAATTTCTACATTTTTGCGCAAAACATATGGTTGATCTTATTAATAATCTAAGTTAAACACTTGAGAAATCATCATTTATAATTATGCAATACAAAATACATGCGTCGATGTAATCTCTATTAGATTTCAAGTACTCAGTTTAGTTAATTTAGCGATCTCATTGTAATTGGACGTAATTGATTAATTGAAGGATTAGTTAGACTGGCACTGAATACTGCCAATGACAAAAACTTTTTGCTAAATTCTTTCATTGCGCATATTGTATGCACATCAAATTTTCATATTATAATAAATATTCATCAACTCTTAATTTAAAGAATTATAATTATTCATAAATAATATTAATTATTTTACATCATCTCAGATAGATTATCAAATGTTGTTGTCATTCTAGAAACTTAATTCAATCCAAAGATAACGAATTGCTATTTACTTTAAGGCTGTAACCCAAAATGTAATCTTTAGCTGAGCAAACACAATTTTAGGATAAATTGGTGGCTGGCCACCAGGAAACACGCGGAAACACTTTATTGCAACGTTAATTCCCCCGCATCCGATTGAATCTTGCAAGATTTGTCTACTTATTTGGCGCTGCGCACTCGAAAGCATTTAGGGGGCGATTCGGCAGACATATGGGAACAACATGTGGCCATCGTTGTGTCCTACTGGAAAACCAGAGACGACCCCTCGTTTCGCGCAGAATACACGAGAAAAGGGCGTCTGCGACCACAGAATCACCGTCCTCGACTAAACGTTCGCCGCAATTTGTAGCAATTTGTTAAGTAGCCAACTAGAACATTACCTATATTGCTTCGCCATCCCCAAGATACACGGGATACCAGGAGTGGCAGATTTATCGCCTCCGCAGATTCACTGGCCGGGCAAAAAAATGGCCCGCGCTGCTGTTACTTGTATTGGACAGATTTTTAGCGAATTTGTGGGAAACGAACGTACAGCTGAGCGGTTAAAAAGCTGGGAATAATAGATTAAATGGATGCTGGCTAAGAGAAACCATTTTTGTAATTAAAAAAAGGAAGAAAAAAGCATGAAAAAACTCTGATGACGAAATAATAGAAAATAGTAAAACGAATAGAAATTTAAATTCCATAAAATTTCAAAAAAAAAAAACGAAATAACATCAAATCTAACGACATATGTCCAGTCAGAAGTTAAGTGCGGTATCGTGACAAGTCTTATCGCTCATCTGAACTGGACAGATTCGCGAGTAAAGTGGATGACCGCGGATGCTTTTAGTCGATGAGTTTGGCTCCCTATTGCCACATCCCGTTACGGTTTCTTTTCTCGTGGTCTATCCTCTCATCCATATGTAACAGCCTCGTATTAATGACAAGGGGAGAAGAAACGAGTCGTTTCTTTGTTTCATTGCGGTTTTATCGCTGTCTTTTCATTATCTGATAACACGATATAACGAAAAATTATATTATTTATCTCACACAAGAAAACGAAACAATTTGACGGGGGATAATCTCATTAATGATTCACGCCGAGATGGCTTATTAATGTATATTAAAAAATGGAAAAGCCAGGTTGGCCTGACGGATAAAAAATTACCGGCTTCCTGCCGCTGATTGATTTCCGCGGAGAAAAATCCCTCTTAGGGCACGATTTTCCAGACCGAATAACGACTCTGGAGATGACTGCGGAAGTAATCGAACCTGATGTTTATTTCATGACTCAAACACCGCGTGCACTTAACGGAAATGGCATTGAAGAAGATAGGTCTCACCAAAGATAAGGCCACTGTTTCCAAGTACCACGCTAAGACTTGCTTTAAAAACATAAATTAATCAATTAATAAACAATAACAAGTTTTATTATATTAGAAAGAATTTTGACTTAAAATTTTCAATAGAAAATTGAATGTAGAGTGTTTCCAAAAAAAATATATGGAGGAGAGGCTTGACCCTAGAGCCATCTTAATTATAAAAAAAAACTAAAACAACTTTCACAAAAATATTTTTACCTATCGCGTTACAAAATATTCTTGATATTTCAGTCTAAATTGTATTGATTTTAATGTTATTTGCATTTATTTATTTAAAAAAAAAACTGTTTTTCATAATCAAAATAAACTTCTTTTTATTTCATTTAAATTAGTATATTTTTTGAAATACGTTATAAAATCGTCGGATTTATAGTAAAACTGAAAGTATATTAATTAACAATTATAATTGTGTAAGTTAGATTAGAAATATTATTAAATAAAAAATGTTATAACAATAATATACAAAAACGTCATGTGCTTGTGGCTAGAAACATTCACTATGAAATTGTTTAATAATATTGATAATTTATATAAAAAATATATTAATTAAATATATTTTAAGAAATATTGAAAAATTATAATAAATTGTCAAATTTTTATCCAACAAAAATTTTATTTAATAAATTTAACAGAAATGAAGGCTGTGATTGAAAGAAAATTGTTGCACTGTTCAATAATTGTTCAAAACCTAACAACATGTGCTGTAATTATTACAAATTACTCAATCATTAATAAAAACCCGTTCATCATTTCATTTTGTTAACGTTAATTTTTTTTGTATATAAATAATTATTGAAAATGCCTAGATCCAATATACACTTTTCTTAAACGAGTATTTTGTTAATTAAATTTAATAATTTTCAATAACAAAAAATAGTTTAAAATAGAAAAATCTATAAAGTTTATTTTGATTTTAGCCAAAACAATTATGTCTGTTTATACAAAAATTCATTTGTAAAAAGTCGTTCCAGTCTCTCCCCTATAGATGAGGGATCTTTAATTTTTCATATTAAACATTTCTAAGTCAAACATTGCGAGCGAACATCATAAATCGCGTACTTTCTGTTGCCGTCAAAAAACTTATTCATAATTTCACGGAAGTTTTACATATATTCATCGACCATATCTTTTCTTCGGAACATGGAATTAATTTTTATTGAAATATCCTCGGTACTTTTTTGCCCCGGGGATAAACTCGTCGTTGTCTTTTTAACTGCGCCAAACTTTTCCGATAAAGAACGTGTGCCACCTTTCGCGAAGCAGTTTGGTCTTTTTAAACTACTTCCCCAAGTACTTACTCGGGGAAGAAAGATCCACGAGCGGAACTGATGACAACGAATAAAAGACGTCCTGATTCTGTTTTCTTTCTCGTCTTTTGCATTTTACTGTCTGTGTTCAAAAAGTCGTCCAATTCAAAGGCATTCACAAAACTTTCAAAACGATAGGCTCCGCTTTTTTCTGTGTGTGTGTGTGTCATCAAAGTACCTCTGCCACCTGTTCCTTTCTCACACGCGTATTATCTGACACACGTCCACGAAGCATTCAGAAAACTGTTGACAATGTGTTGAAAAATTGGCCGATTCGAAAATCCGCACGCGTGTATCTCGAAAGAAACACGACAATCAGTTTCGGAGTTATACCGCCTGCACTGAATACGCATCATTCACAATGATACTTGACAACCGTCAAGTTCCGAGAGAGAAACGAGTGGAATAACAATTTTGGCCGGAGATAAGATATGACTGACAAAACGAGTAGTTCGAGAGGCGACTCCCGAAAAAAGATTGCAACACGTATCTTCGACGTTGTCCTTTTTTTCTGAGTCAGGGTCACACTGGGCACGAAATTTTAATACGTGACATTTCAGTGAGTCAATAAACCTTTTCTTTCTTTTTTATTTCAGAAATAACTTATGTATTAAAATTAATGAATAGCATAAATATCATTTTTAATATTTAAGAAAAATGATTTTGAGTTTTTTTTTTAAAAAAAGTATTGTTTTTTTTAATTGAGAAAGAAAGATTGACCTTTTTGTTGACAAATCATAGAAAACTAATGGTGGACACAGAACATTAATTACAGTAACACCTCATTCAAGCATGGTAATATTATTATGTACATATTAAAAGGTCCCTAATGCAATGATACATATGTATCACTTAAATTACAATTCGCTTTAGTATAATAGAAACTGGATCGAAGACATGTTCATGACTTATGTTATGTGTTGCATAAATTTCGATAATGAAATGTAGAAATCGTATGTCACCATTCATAATTGTATCAATGCTAATATTCTATTTTTTTTATAAATTAGATTAAAAAACCATTCAACTTTTTCTTTTAGTTCTACATTAAGTTTTTATATAAAAAAACATTACAGCTGATTCTAAAACTCGAGAAATATTTCAATTATTCCAAATGAATTATTTAAATTTACAAAAATTAATTTTTAGTTGGAAAATTGACGTTTCATTTTTAATTTAATACCAAGAGTTTCCATAAATGAAATTTTCAAAGCCATAACTAAATAAACTCGTAACAATTTGCATCGAAAAATTCTTAAAATACGACATAAGGTATCATTAGCAGCTAAGTGAGCGAGACCACTGGGTCTTGAAAATGGTCCCCGAGCGACATTTAGCCCTTCGTGGTTCCTCTTTTTTTTTGATCGTGCATGTGCCAACTGTACGAATTAGGCGTATAAACGGGGGCTCCATTTATCCTCGGAGTTAAAATAACCCCCGCGGCCTACAAACGAGTTAAGATGAGAACATGTGGCATCATTTGTTACGTCCTCGGCAACAGCGAGACGTGCTAAATCGACGTCATCGGTGATAGAGCGTGGACGGCCCCTTCCCCCTATTTTTTCACCTACACAACAACACAAAAAGGGACTTAAAGTCGTCAGGGAATTTGTGACAAACGTTCCGAACGATTTAACACGCCCCTCCCCCCCTTTCACTATATTTGTTTTTCACGGGCATTTAATTTAAAAAAATTGTTAAGATAACATTTTTTTAGATAATAAATTAGTTTTTCCAAGTTAATTAGCACAATGAGAAGAAACAGTTTTTATTGATCTTTAACAAAGGTTTTATAAAAAATATACTGCAAACGTGATTCATTAAATTTGTTATCTTAATTCTTCTATCAATTAAAATGTTTTAACAGATTACAACAAAATAAACAGCTTCTCACGTATGAAGAGAAAGTCCTAAGGATATATTATTTTTTTATATATACTATTTAAATTGAAAAGCAAATAATTAGCACACAATTATGTCAAATTATGTAAATTATTTTCCTGCGTCTTATTTAGTAATATTGATGTTCAAAATAGATTGCGGTATGATATTGTTCCACATATTATTATGCGAAATTATGTATGTAAACATTATGGAAATTTATGCATAATAAATAAAAGTAACATATTACTGTGAACACATGTGGAAAATTAAATTAAATTGTTCAAAATGATATATCAAACTGTTAAATACTGAAAACTGTTTGCTCAATTTTTGTCCTATTCAATTTTGTTTAAACAAAATTTTTGCAAACAATTTATATTTTAAACTCACTTCAAGGAATAGTATTTTGAAGAAAATAGGATTTTCATTCACTTAATTTTTCAGCCCAAATTATAACGCACGAGGGTTGAAGAAAAAAAATTGTGCGCTTATCACGAGGCGTCTCTTTGGACATTTGGTCAGCCGAGATCGGGACAAAAAAGTGGTACGAAACAGCGACAGAAGTTGGGAGTGTCGGGCAGCGATATATCAAGGCTTAAACTGTCCCGTCGTTGGGTCATGTCGTAGCAACAACTCCGTGTATACGGAGCGCGTATGGCGCAACCTCGGGGTGGCATTAGTTAATAGCCAACCACCCTTATACGAAAACGCTAATACGTTACACCTATAGGCAAAAGGAGCGGCTATTTCTGTCCTTCTTTCGGGCTGGGCTTCTGTCTAACCGAGTGCGGTTTCCAATCTGTTACGTTTTTACACGACCCAACTATCCGAGAAGATTACCTTTTTTCCTCATCTGTCCCTCTTTTTCTTGCCACCTTTTTTTGTCGCAATGGACCGCCAGCGCAAATCGGATTTTCACCTGATTCCCCGTAATTCCCTTTGTGCGCTCTTTGACAATGACAAAAAGTGCCGCGTGATTAGCCGCACAATAGAACATTTTCAGCATTTGCTGTTTTAGCTTTCATACCACTTAGAAAGCTTAACAAAAGTCTACCCTGCGAAATAATGAAAATATCAAGCGGTAGTGGTCCGACGAGCCAAGTTTTAGTTCAAAAAATAAAATTTTATTTACTGAAATATTTTACGTATGAAAATGTATTTTGTTTTGACAAAAAATTGTTTATAACATTACTTATTTTTATTATAAAAAACTATTGTTTATTTAACTTTTAATTAATTTTGAAGTATATAAATTAAGTTCCTAATGTTCAGATTTAGGGTTTACTTTATATCATACAATTATTTCCATCAGAACTAATTTTATAACTGGAAATGATACTCATCAAGTTTAATAATAGTTTTTAAAGCAAAGACCATAATTGTTCTACTCTATCACTGACGGAATCGTTTGACAAATATAAAACTGTTACTCGCATCCTTGACCAAAAAACAGGTGTTTGACCTGCAATTTTTTGCCAGGTGACAGACTTGTGAGCGTATATAAATGCTGGCAAATTTAACTGACAGTCAGTTCAGAAGTTGAAAATAAAAAGGATACCTTTCGTTACGCTCACTTAATTTAAGTGACCATTAATGGTTGACATCCATTTATCAAGACAAATGCGAAATTTGTCCTGCAAAAGTGAATATTATTTGTTCACATTTTCAATTTGTTCAATTCCGCAGCTTACTTAAGGGGGGAAATACATTTATTTTTTATTGCAGAAATCGAATCTGTGACTCAAAAGAAATATGCTGTTAAATTTTTAAGTAAAAATTCGAAGTAGTTTTGTAGATATGATCAATAAAACGATAGCGCGTCAGCGCTTAATATTTGTT